>JAODGC010000006.1:6179621-6418422 GCA_027574925.1 Ecitoglossa quadriceps | reverse complement strand
CAAAGGAAATTTAGATTTCTTAAATTTGGACTGATTGCACATATGGTTAAATGCATGTTGCATCGCTATAAATCATTTTGAAAATTCAATGGATGATTTAATTTTGAAGATGTCCTTGGTGAATTTCTTCTTTGCTACTTAAATTTCATTTATACCTTTTCGGTACTTTATTATTGTAAATAGAATAAGCTTGATCCTGAAATTATGACTTACAAATTCTAAAGTAATATTTGATCGAATCAAATACACCAAAAATGAGTAAAATTAAATTGGTGTGGATGGGAACAATTTGCAATCAAACCACCCAGAAGATAACCCCAGAAATCCACGAATTTAATTGCAATGAATATTTGACATAAATAATTATTTGTATGATATCGTTCGCAATCGATGGATATTGAAAACAAAGTGCTTTCAAATTAAACTTGTCAAGAAAACGAAAATTTCGTTTAATTCAATTCAGCTGCTATTTATTTATATTTCAAGATTTAAAATCATCCATTACTAGAGAGATGATTTTAAATTATTTCTTTTTGCGTAAACTGAACAAAGTGTACTATATAAAATGAGAATTGTTAAGAAACTATTGTTGCAACCGAAACCAATTAAAATCCAACTACAGCTTGCTTCATTCAATGTTTATTTTTACAAACCGTAGGCAAGTTATCCTTGTAACCGCTTTTAGCACACCACCACTTTACCATAATAGTTAATTATAATGTAAAGAAATCATTAAACATATTTTTATTACTCTAAACGCGTAAGTTGCACGATATAAAAGTTTGTGGCGTATTCCCACGCGAAATCTTTTATGTCTGTGTAAACGTATCTTTGCGCGGTAATAAATCGTGGGTTGGTTTATGGTTTCTTGATAAAAACGCAAAGATTGCAGGGAAACATTCGTAATGAGTGCGCACCAACGAGCAGCTAATCAACGTCGAGCAGGGAAGAAAAAAGCGACGTTTGTCATTAATCAGCAATTAACTTTTCATGCACCGTCCAATAATTAATTAATTCATGCGGCACCACGTCAACCGCTTTCAAACTTAACTTGGTTTTAAACATAGTAGTTCTTGTTGAAAATATTAAATCTGAAGGACAAAATACAAATCTAGGGTAGTTAATAATAGGTTGTGGGGTGAAATATGAATCGTTGGTGAGTTAATATAAAATAGTCTTACAATATCTATAATTTTTGTTGAAATTATTATTATTGCATTCCCTAACGCATTACTTCGATATGTTTGAAAATTAAACAAGGGTAAAAAATATTTGCCAAACCCAAAATTTCAAGTGTTTTAGAAATAATATAAAATAACTGCAGCGGCAAGGTTCGTATTTGGTAGACGATGATTCGAATCCTCCGTCGACTATGCCGAGTTTTCCCAGATACGAGCTTTTCTCCATATATCATGGACAAATGATGGGACTGATATAATCATTCCCACATTCCCATCAGAGGAGAAGTACCGGATAAGATCGCTAACCGCACCTCTCTCATTGCGAAGAGGAAAAACTATTAAAAAAATAACAGGATTAGATTTATTCTAACCTTTTTATCTTCTTAGGTACTAATATAGCCTGCGAGCGACTAAACAAAATAAGCAGGTAGTGTAATTAAAAGCAGGTCATAAGGTCAAGCCTGTCATGTCTCTTTTATTTCGTAGAAAGGATCAAGGTGAATAAATTGTGGGCGATTCCCCAACGTCAGCTTTGACATGCAATGGTCTTAGCTGTTATTGGAAAGCTTTGCAACGGCTGTGGCATTGCAGAAAATTCATTGTCCAAGTGACATGTCCCAGTCGCATCTTTGGATCTCTCCAGCTGCGAATAGAACAAAACAGACCAAATGCCATCCGCACACCGATAACGCTTGCTCTTCTTTTCTATGCTTCCATCTGCACGCCTTCCATCTTGGTTAACCATACGACAGAAAACAATAAGCGAGATACCGCGGACCTTTGCGACTATTGGAAAACCAGCGATGGCAATCGCTGGGAGAACGCCAAAATCCTCGCCCCCCAGCGCATGTTGTGCTCAATGTTCATGTTCGTGCTTTCATTGAATCCCGCTGCCGTTGTATGCAATGCTGTGTGGCGTAGGCTTTAAAAATATTTGGCTTTCTTTACAGTTTTCTTACAGCTTTCCAACACGCGCACAAATACGTGCTCGTAATACATATGCCAGCGCGTGCCCCTGCACATAAATGATGAATGAATTCAATTGCACATGTTGGGATGTGGAAACATAGTGAAACTTGAACGGGGTGGATTGTTTGTGGGCCAATAAGGATCTAGCTCAATGGGATAGACGGGAACATTTTGGATAGTAAATGAAAAGCGGAGGAAGAAAATGTGGGATGCGGTCAAACTTTAAGTGTAGAGGATTTGAAAATTACACAAAATAATTCTTAATTCAAATTTTACTATTTACTATTAAAAAATTGAATTTATAGCTAAAAAATGTAATAGAATTAATTTATTTATGAAAAACCTTTAAATATAAAACTTATAAAAACTAAAAGCTTTTAATTGATTTTTGTTATTATAATAAACTGCACTGCTCATAAAGTGGTTGTTTCTTGACCAAGGGTTTATGAACAAAACGCAGTACAAGAACAGCTATAAGCGACCGCGGTTTGCAAGAGTAAACATCAAATGAGGCACATGGTGGCGGCGCCGGGCAACACTGCACAACCCGGTTGGCTTTACCCACTCGGCGACGGCACTCCTCGTAAATCGCCGCTGAATATTGTAGTAGCAAGTCCGGTCATGATAACGACATAACGAAATCGCTGTGCAATAAGTACCGATTCGGGTTTGGGCACACATAAAACCGTGCGATTCAAAACGCGGCCGCATTTAAACGGCATTAGTCGCGAGTCATTAGTTCGCTGCGGCATATAAAAAAGCTGAAACAAACAAGAAGAAAATACAAACGGATTTAAATGGTTTATTGTTTTGTTGTATTTTTTGGTCGTTCCCTATTGCGCCAACTCGTTTTTTGCGTTTACTGGATTTATTATCGGTGCAATTACCTTTTCGGTGCAGGTATTCATTCGTCGTTTAAGTGGGCATGAAAATTGGATGTACGTCCACGATAATCGGTGATATTCGCAACAATTCACGAATGGCAATATGGAAAATATTAAAGGATGACTTTTATTTTGTTATTGCGATTACCTGAAATTACCCTTGCCTAATAATCGTTTTTTCCCCGTAATATTGCAAAACGATTAAATGCTTCTTGTTATTTCCCCATTATCCGGCACTTTTCCGTTTTCCACTGCAGTACAAATTATAGTTTGATTGTAGGATATACGCAATTAGAAAGCAAGCCGTCGTTATTCGCGCTCGTAATCAATAAACTTATGCTCGTATGTAATTACCTCGCATGCAGGCTGCGATTTATTAAGAAAAATACACACGGCAACCGCAAATAGCCCCACTACGAATGCAAACGGGCTGGTAATTAAAGCACAAGTCGTCCTTTCATGTACTCCTCTATTCCACATGCAATTGAGGCATTTTCAAAGTTTTTGCGCGCTTTCCTTTGTTGGTGTCGTGGTGCATCAATGTGCTGCATATCGGTGACGGTTTTGGCGTGAAACTCAACACATGCCAACTATGCTCTCTTGGAATGAAAGGCTGGGTATATACAGACGGTATACACAAAGCGGAATTTACAAGCGCTTTTGCTTCGTGCGGAATTTTTCGATTTTTCATTTGCCTAATGGTGAGGGGAGACGCGCGCGCCTTGCAAACACGAAATTGTTAAATTCGTCCAGTATTTTGCTTGCTTTCGACGGAAATTGCGCTCTAATAGAAAGCGGTGGTTTGTTGAGCCTACGCCATATGCACGAAGAAATAAAATCGGATAAATTGAAATATCGGGCAAAAAATGTCGACGTGGAATTACAATTTCCATGCCAGGTTTTCAGTCTTAATGAATTCGACGAATTCAATCAACTTTATTGGATTTAACGCTTGTGAAAGTAGACTTATCACTGTAAATATTCCTGATTGTTTATACATAAATCAAAGGATTGAATATTTCAATATATATTGTGCAATGGATAACAATTTACTTAAAATTGCCAAACTACCATTTAAATGCTTCATATTTTATGCAGAAAGCAACCAATTTTACACTTTTTATTCAATATGAATAAATTGTGGAAATGGAAACTAGTACATTAATTTTTTTCATTTGAGAATTGCAATAATGTATATCATCCCAAAACTGTTGAAGTTTGTAGGAGTATCATATTTTCTTGTCGGAATAATTTCAATATTAATTTTTGCAGTAACAAGTTCATATTTCACAGAGACAAAATTGAACTTTTTGCTGGAAAAAAAAGTGTAGTGTCGTTGTTAGCTATTGCACAATCTACACTTAAAATTAGTCTCGATCAAATTCAAGTAACTAGCAATAAGGTATAAGGAATTTCCCTTCACAGTAAATAATCCCTGGAAATCTTCTACAATAGGAATTCACCTAAAAACTAACAAAAAACAAGCACCTAGCACAAGTAATTAACAATTATGAAGTTCCAACGCCTCATTTCCACCTTCCATACCTGATTGCTGTACCACATGAAAAACCGAATTGGACTCGCTGAAATCTGGCGAGAATATGAGTCGAACAAGGAAAGGGGCGAGCGTACGAAGGCGCCACCAAGCTTTTATTTACGGCGCCAGACAGCTGTCATCCAGCCACCGACAATCGTTGCACGTATAACATATACTGCGTGTTTCGTAGACTCGTCGCGAGCTTTTATTCAAACCCAGAGGCCGCGGCGGCTACACTCTGAAGCAACCTGGCATACCGCCACCAGTCAAAGCAGTCAAATGACGCAGGACTCAACACGCTATTCGCCCTCATTTAAATCAGCGCATTTTTGTTGATTCTCTACTTTGTATATTTGCATGAGTATAATTGTTCTCCGCCCTGGCGGAATTTTGCCGCCACCATTCAGGCGCGTATGCGGATTGTGCGGCGCAGACTATGTTAAGCTTAGCTGAGACACATTACGCAGGCAACGAAATGACAAACCGGATTATTAATTCGCGTTTACATTAGTTTGATGTATTTCGATATCTTGTGTTTATATTTAGAGCGGAATGCTGAGAGGATGCGAAGGAATTTACGTGCTTGTTTAATAATCAAAGAGGTATCCCGCTTTCAGCAGCGGAATTATCTGCAAATCGAAAAAACAACGTTGATTTCCTGCACTGTTCACGGCAGCAGACGCAAACAATATCAGTTTTGTTTTTAATCCCGTCGATGTGTAATTCGATTCGTTGCAATTGGAAAATACCCCAATATTTGCTCAATGCGTTAGTTTTTGCGACGGTAGATGCTGGGAATATTCGCATCGTTCATCATAATAACATACCAATTGGGTTTTGTTTGTATTAGTTCTTTTTAGACCTCATGCCTACAAATCACTGGGATCATGTGGTTGGTTTTGATCTTTGTTGAGGCAGCATTTTCTGTTTGCTTGCCAAATGTTTGCGATGAAACCAAAGTAGATAAAATCATAATCTTTGTCTCCTTGGGCCGCCAAGGGCGGAGACTCTAACCGCCGCAGAGCTGAACAATCAACAAGCAATCAAACTGCGCGAGCTTTATACAAACACACAATAAAGTCAACTCAGCGCTAATGTACTTTAATGCACGATAAATGTACGATGCCTCTGTTGGATTTCCGATTTATACTAGTATGTCAAGCAAAATGTATAAGCCACCGCCACCACCACCATCAACTGGCCCACCAGTCAACAGAAAATCCCATGTATATCTTCAAACAACCGAATGTTGACAAAAATCTGTCCAGGAGGAAGCTAACAAAGCAGTCTTAAATCTCAATTTAATTTACTTGCTACACCTATTCAATAGAGATTATTCCCGGAAAATTAACCCGACTTTGTACATTACTAAACTATTTTCACATGCAATGGAATACGTGCAGCAATTTGTGAAATTCTCAATGAGGATTGTGAAAAGCCCTTCTAATTTCCCGACTTGTTTGCACTGCACCCTCAGTATGGAGTTGCAGTCACATGCACACTGGCTGGAAGTAACAGGATACAACGAAGCAAAATCCCAAAACCATTTGGACCTGGCGTAATCCGATAGTTGCACATACATTTCGACAATCAATTAGCTAACTATCGTCCGCAAATCGCGTGGCATGCTCGTCAGGGGCGTGCTGCGGCGGTACCTTCGAAAATAGATACGTCGTCGAAGGTTCGCGGTCCATGTGCGATGTGCACACAAATCATGTGGAGATGTGTTTACATTGTTGGTACTGTTACAAATATCGGCGAGCTGCACAAACCGAACTTATTTCGGACCATAGTTGACGGCAATCGTGATGAATGGTCAGGGTTTGATTACGATCTAGTGATAGTATATAAATGACCGCACGCTTAATTAAAATCCTTGCGCTAAGTCCGAAAATTCCTAAATTGCTTTAACCTGTGATTACTGTAATTTTATTAATTACGTATTATGGCGCAGTGGTGGTGGGGTGGGATATTCCAAAATAAAACAGACTGGAAATCGTATTTTTTGTATTTTTACTAATTACTGGCGAACCGCCTCGGTAGCGCACTTAGCAACGCGCTGGCTTACGAGGCGGCGGATCGTGAGTTCAAATCTTGCTACAACTCCGTGGGGAGCATTCTAGTTAAATCCGACGAGAGGTCTGCACTCTTCCGAACGAATGGTGCAGTTACCGAAAGGGCTAGTGGTGGGAGGTCAAGTACGGTGCCGATTTTAAAAACAGTACGCTCACAATCACACAATACGTAACCCTACAGCCAGGGTACGGATACAGGATACGTTTTTACTTTATGATATAATTAGTACCTAGGATCTAGTTGGTTCAGTTTTCTGAAAGTTCTTGAGGATCTAAACATCAGTAATTCAGTAATTTACAATTAAGATTATTCTTAACATCTACATTATTTCTAACGATAGTATGCGTAGTACCACAACGTATTGCTTTATAATACATCTAATTATTATCTAAAATTTATGTTTATCTTGTATCAATTAGCAGTGGTGTATATACTCTGAGAATATGGATTAAAGCTAGTTGCAGTAGTTACGCTTGTTTTATTAAGTTGGATCAGTACGTGTCAATCTACTGTATAATACCCTGGGCGTAAATTAGTGTCATATAATAATTAGTGATATCATCATCATATTTTATACCGATAAAACACGCCAACTTTAGGTCTGGTCAGTTAACGTTGAATAAATTAATTTAGGGTAATTGGGAGATTTTGGAATTGTGCCAGGCGGTTTCAGAAAGTACGTCCATCCGATTTTTTTGTGAAACTTATCAATGGATTCTTAATCCCAATAAAATTTAGCTTCTATTAAATGTGTTTCCTTCCCAAGCCATGTAATTAGTATCCTCCGTTTGATTACGTGCAGAAATATAATTCCCTACCAAGGTATGTCCTAAGATCCTTATACAAATCTCTCTGGCCTACACCAGGAACCTCTTAAAGACTGATATCATTAGTTCAATACACCGTCAGTGCAAGTAAGTTTCCTCCTTTGGCAATGCGGAAGCCATGCCTTGAGTCGCAAGCTACCCTCTCATAACTTACTCCCTAACTAACTGTCCGCCGCACAAACAACCCGCGGCGAACTATAAAACACTCGTTGAACTCACAAGAAACACAGCGCGCGGCGGCAAGGTGACAGGCCCGAGCGACGGCGCAGCGAAAGGGCATTAATTTCAATTTGCATGCGACGGCGGCGGAGGAGGTAGGGCGCGCGACCGCAACGTGAAATTCACACTCAGCGGGTCGTAATGTCTGCTTAAATAGTGTCCACACATTTGCATCACAAGCGTGGCGGTGCGGGTTTATTTCAATCCCGCTCCTTGGCGGCGCCGAGTGCTTAATAGTCCATCGGCAGGACGCGCGTTCTTCAAACCTGCTTCGACAATATGTAAATGTGCATATCAGGGGCGTACACGTGTTTCGCGCCGGTGCTAATTTACAACTTTTATCAACCGCACCATCGTGTGCGCACTCAGAATTAGTAATGCATTGCGGAAGATGTGCTTGCGTCTCTGGTGTGCCAACGCCAACTTTGTATTTCTGCGGTGGATACAAATTGCGCATTGAATTTTCATAGCAACAATGCAAATTTCATATAAATGGTAATATTTCATCTCGGGAAAATCGATAGCTGATATTAAGTTGCATTGACCTACTTCAAAGAAATTGCTATAGGAACTTTATGAATCAAAACCTCGAAACTTTGATTCCTGGGATTAATCAGTTTAAAGCTTGCTCATATTTTAACTAGTGCTTCAAATACTTCGATATTTGAAGTTATTTCTAATGAGTATACTTTATAATTGAGTCCAACTGAAATACGAGTTTTTTTTGAGTTTTTTTTTTTAGGTAGCAAGGAAATGGGAATGATTTAGATATCAGTTTTAGGATTGATAGTTTTGACGTTGGTTTGGTGTTATAGGAGATATAGAAGGTTCCTGGGGTTTTATTTGTGGTCTAGTGTAGGTTTTTCTTTTAATTTTTAATGGGCTTAATTCATATCCCCTTAATTACATTAAGATTTTTTTTGATAGTTCTGACCCTTTGACGGCTTCCTTATAGTTAGCAATCAAATTCCTAACAATTTCTGATTCTATCTATTCTATAGATGGTTGCTTAAAATAAATTATTCACTTTTTACACACCTCTTCTTTTTCTGTTCTCCACCAAAACGTAAATCTAGTTTAAATTACCATCCAACATCAGTCCTATAATTTGTACCAGCGTGTAGGTTTCCGGATAGCATTTAGTATTAAATTAACCCGCACCAAGCACGCTCACCATCTGAAATAAAAGAAGCCTACTTTTGAATGCAGACACATTCGCACTATTGTTACTAATTAAAAAACCTTTCGCGTTCCCCACACCCTATCCGGAAAGCTCAGGAAAGCACAACGTGTAAGTATGCACGAATCAATTCGCACCGCGATGACTAGTAATTAATAGGTTGGTGCGCAGGGACCACCGCCATATTTCAAAAGAGATTAGGTCATGGATATTCGCGCGGATATTTACAACCAGCGGGCACCGCATTCCTTCCTTTTATCAACCCGAAGAGCGCGTACGTGTGGAACTTTCGTGCATGCTTCCGGTGGAGTGCTGATCGAATGTAGGCCGCCGCCAGTAATGGTCACGGGCAGGCGCTGTGGGCGGCCGGCGTAGTTCTGCGGTACTCCGCGAAAATTTATGGTACTTAATTGTTACCTTCGTTTACCTTTGCTTTTGATTACGCAAAGCGCGTTCACTCGTACCTTAGCATTCCCTCGATATGACGAATGGGTATTGGAAATGAGTATTTACAATTTTGTTGCAAAAACACCACTCAAGAGCACTCAAATCAGTAGTACTCAATGCGAAAATAGATAAAGAAAGCTAATAGCCTTCAGATTTCATTACTTGCAATTAGTTCAAGTTTATCGAATTTTATTAAAATGGTGTCAGAAATTTTAGAAGTGAATTGATTGCGCAAATTAACGCTCCTCGAATGTTATTTGTCCGCGTCGATTTTCCGTGCTTTTTTTTTTCTTTTGTTTTCATCGGGCTGCACTTTCGAAGCGGAAGCTTGCAGGGAAACTAAACTGAATATAAATTTGCGATTAGTGAATATAGCAGATTAAGTTCTTCGGGCTTTTGGAAAATTTCTTCCCTTCTTGGACGGCGTCTGGGCGAACTGCGTCACCGGTAATGGTGGGAGGACACATCAAAATGGAAAGAAACGAAAAGAAGTAAAAACAATGAAGTGCACGCCGGGCGATTGTTGGCGGCGGCGGCAGCATGTTCTAAAGAGGGGAAAGCAAACGTAATGCGCGCGAACGAGACTGGCGCCAAGAAAAAGAAAGACCAAAGTGGATTTCAGTTCGGGGACCATGAAAGGGAGTGAGAATCGCATGCAAATCGAGCACAAATAATGGGGGCGTTTGTTCGATATATTTTAGTATTAAAACGTGATTATTTGATAAAAATGCAAAACATGTTTTATACTCTCTACAGGCATGTTTACCGAGTAAATTGTGTATTAAACATGAATACAAGAAACACAATAAAATGAATACCAATACTTGCTTTGCTCCCAATCCCCAATCCCATATGAACCTAATATGGATCTAGGAAACAGCTCCTTATTATCTCTACGATTTGACGAAGCAATTGCAATTGTACCCTTTGTGGATCGTAAGTTACAATAAATAGAAATTCCTCGGTTAGATACTTTTAACTGTCCCGGATATGCTTTGCTGTCACCTGGAACATTCTGAGATATTTTATTAATAAATCGATTAAATTCGGTATGAAATGTTGCTGAATTGGTCATTCTAGAACTAATAGATTAGTAGTAATTAAGGTAAAACCGGTGCATCGACAAAACCACCCAGCCACCGTCTCTTGCACACCCTCGTGCATCCAAACGAACCGAATCCAAGGAGCCCAATGGTCGAGGTGCTTTTGTCGTGTTACGAGAAAAAAAAGTGGGTAATCTCATAGGATTTTTCAGAAATTATAAATAAATAATGAAATTCGTAAATGCATCCAACATAAAATCCACTCCAGTTAAGAATGAACTGGTTTACCGAACTATTTCGAAAGTAGCATTTGTACCCGAGTTGGGGGCACACTACCAGAGCATCAGACGCGCTAGCCGCGGATATATACATTCGGCATTTGCGCTCACCGCGAGGGCCCTTTACCATGGTGCCGGTTCGCAGAAGTTTCGCGCCAGTGTCGCAAAGCGACCTCAATTGAAGCGGTTTACTCGAAGAAATGTGAAGCAATTCGTCGAGGCACGTACTCCACGTGGTCGTTGCGGATGCCTCACTCGCAGTGGCGCGCGCCTTTATTATTTCAATTTGCGGGCGTACTTTATTTAGTCACTTTAATTTAACAACGCCCGACGACAATTTGTCTTTTATAGGCGGCTTTGCAATAAACACTGAAGCACAGATTGCGCACAAGTGCGAAAAACTCTGCGTCTGCTTGAACGACGTGACACGGCGATAATTCTGCAACACCTCCCCACGCTCCGGGAAATTAATCGAGATTTAAACGCGGCATTGAAAAATGATGCCGCCGCCGTCAGTCGACGAGGGGTGCATGTGTTTACATTGTGTAAATTTACATACGTGTCGATTAAACGCGCCCTCCCGCAAAAGTTTTGCATTAATTACAACGTTAAACATTGCTGTTGCGGTGGTGCCCCTGTTACCACTTAATCCTTTTCGCATGCGACTGCCACACATTCACAGTGTCTTTGATTCAACTAAGACGTACATGGTTTATTCGCTCATGAACCGGAAGGCAGCGAGTAAATATGAAAAGCAAACAAATCAAATCACTCTCTTTGCATTCGTAACAATCGCCTAACTCGATTTCATATTTCTTGCTGGGGCGACGACGTGATTAGTTTGCACTTGCAACACTCGCTATGGGCCGCCTTGCATGCAACATGGTTGATATGGATATGAGGTGGTTGCGGAAACATGGCGGCGGCGGCGCGCTGAGTGTTGGCTGGGAAACGAGGCGGCGAAAGGATTTGAAGGGTACTAAATGCTTGTTAGATCGTCAGATGACGTGTGCACGTCGGCATCAAACTAAAGCCGACCATAAAATGTATTCCAGGGTTGATGCCGTATGGATCGATTTTTATTTCTATGCTAAGCTGTTTCACTTTGGAACTGCCATAATTTCTTTCAATGTTGCTGCTTAAAGCCAAAATTTATTCTCAATACAAGGGATGAATGCTTTAACCGTTTATAAGCAAAATATTTTCGGTAACGCCATCAAATTTTATTTGTAAGTAAGTGAGATTCCCGTAGCTCTTTCTAAAGGAAAACTATTCTAATTTGTTAATTCTACAAATATTTTGTTTATCTCGCATTAAGGACGGTTTAAAGCTGCAAGTAGGTTGCGTGCATGAACTCATGTTACTCCCCACTTGTTCATAAAAGACTGTCGTGCAGGGTGCAGCGCTTAATCTTAAGATGCTCTCCATCAAAGAACTATGTTTTCGGTCGTAAACTAATTTTTTTTTTGTTAAGCTGTACAGTAGTCTAAATACTGTCAGTTATTTTTCATACAAATGTTAAACGCTCTCAAAATGGTCAACAAAGAGAGTGTCCATTTTTGATTGATAAACAATCATCCCTAAGTACATCACTTCAAGTAAAGCCTTTGTTTAAACGAAAAACTTGCTACACTGTTAGCTTTACAAATATGTCGAAAACTAAAATGATACCAAATATTTCCATTGTCTAAGAATTTGTTATTCAAATGACTGCTCATAACTTACCAGCTTGTATGATTAATTCTTGGTCTGATGGAGTCCAATTCCAAGCTGACCGCAGGCGTCCGACGTCGACGTCTAGTTAGCGAACGTTATTTGCAGTGAATACAGAATGGTTTCTGGTCTAGAATAAACTATAACATACTGTAATTTGCAACCGGTAAGAACAGTTGGCTGAAGATGCGTGCATTGCGTGTAGGATGTTAACGCAATCACAAATGTAAGTTATTTTCCTGGGGATGTGCACAGGCGAATAATGGGAATTGGCAGTTTTATACCGTAATAGCATGGATTACTTCTGTCATCATTAATTCCTGTAATGGAATCAATATCATTACGCAATGAGCTTTATTTATGCGTTTATACTTTAATCGTGGCGATACAAATCCCGTATATTTGTTTTGATATTTATTATTATTAACTTATAGAGTTTAGCTGAATGATTCTCATTCGCAATACTATAGGAAGAAATAATTTACGTGTTGCAATGAGAATAGAGTAGGGATTAAGAGTGACAGCGCCTCAGTGATTTCAAGTCAGTGGCTTGCCGCCATCCCCACTCTAAACTTACACTTAAAAGGCAATCGCACAGAGTCCATCGCTCAGTTATAGTGTAATGTTGTCACTGATACCAACTCCTCGTTTTTATATATTCCTACAATTACTGTAATCATAATCAATGTTCTGAACCTTCTCGAAAGCCACTCATCGTATATTCTACATCAATTTTCGATTTGGATATTCATGCTTATTAGGATTAAATCCATTATATGAACATTGCTTTTATCGATGATTGACATCAATTTTTCATTCAACCGCAAACAATAATACTCCCTAAACACTGCTATGGAAACATGAATATACCACTCGCATATTACCCCTAGCCATGGCATTAATCCACCCATGCATGTATAAATCGCCCGCTAATATTCGAAAACCGCACAGGTGGAAATATTCGGTAAATATCGATGATAACAAAGTCAAAATATCCTCTTCCACCGCATTAGTAGTCCATTACCATTCGAATCAATAGCAACATCAAGCAGATAACCAAAAGCAATACTAAAATACAGCCGCGTTTTTATTGCCATTAGAAACAAATTTGGGGTATGCGTTCATTTATTTATTGTTTTCCGGTAGGCCTGCGTTTTATATCCAGATATCGCCGGGTTCATTTGTTATATGCCCAGTTCGTCACAGACATTATGATAGTACGCAATGACAAGGCTCTAGTAATCCGGCCGAATGATAATAATCGTAAGAAAAAAAATTATGTTTATATTAGGAGAAGGAATGATTTAACATTCTCTATTAGTGGTTGCACCAATGGCAAAGATACCTATGGCTTGGTGAGGCAATTTCTACGAGGATAGGAGGTGATTAAGTCTCCAGAGTATGTCAGTGGAGATAGATGTCTTAATATGACGTATGTGTTTCAGCGTGAGTTTAATTGATTAGGAATAGTGGCAATGGGAGTTGGATTGTGCAGAAATTGCCGTGATTGTTACAAGTGATTAGGGACTATGATGTGTGGTGTTGTTATAATTAATGCTCGTAGGATAGATTAATTTATGTCTTGTTAGTAATTTAGATTAAAACATTCTGGCATTATTGGTATGTTAGGGTGGCGTATGCACAATGTGAGAGAAATTGTGTCAATGTTTTGGTGTCATCCCCCATACAGCAGATTCTGACGCTCAGAATGTGCAAAGTTCAGGTATAGTTTAATTCTCACGCTGCCAACGTCTCTCCAACTATTATTCTATATTTAATTTACTACTTAAATTTATTTTCTTGCAACAGCTATGAATAGTTTGGTTTCATAATTAATTACTTCAAAAGTTTGATTGACGACGTCTAGTGTTGATGAAGTGTGCAAAATGCGCAAAGGCTGCTTTGTACTCTAGCACTACAACGGCGCTTTGTTATTGAAGGAACTTTATGCGGTTGACGTTATCACCGTGAGCTCGTTTGATGGTAGCTTGGAACTCGCGACGCGTTTGTTTAACACACGCGGCGGTGGCGGCGAGGATGATACACGCCGCTTCCGAGCCAACACGCGCCTTCCTATTAGCGGCGCCGGCGGGCCGTGCACTTGTAAGTGAGAGACTTTAATTTACTTATTGTTAGTTTGCCCTACGAAAGTTTAATTCCCAATAGAAGGAAAACTAGCGCAAACTTGGCACAACGCTGCCGTTTCCGTTCCTGTTTGTGTGCCGCTCGTAACGCAAAAATAAAGCAAAAAATTAATTACGAATTAAACTGAGAACATCCCCAGCCTCAATCTGCCACTTAACGACAATGCGTTGTCCTTCATGTTACCCAAAACTAGTTTTGCAGATGGCAAAACAACAGGTGAAAATCCTACGTTCTAATGTATTTAAACCTGCTTTTTGTTCCAGACACTTGTGGGCTTAAGGATGTGCGCGTCATTATCCCTCCAGCAGTAGTGCGCGGAGACAATGCCGTGTTGCGATGCCACTATGACCTGGAGACGGATCAGTTGTATGCCGTGAAATGGTACAAGGGCCAAAGGGAGTTTTACCGCTTTACACCTCAGGATAATCCACCAGTGAAGGAGTTTCGCATTGATGGACTTCATGTGGCTTTGGATGCCTCCAATGCGACACATCTCACTTTGCTCAATGTTTCGTTAGATAACAGCGGGGTGTACAATTGTGAGATATCCGCGGATGCTCCTTCGTTTTTCACCAGTGTACAAAATGGGACTCTACAGGTGAGGCGGTTATTACGAGTGGAAAAGTTATCGAAAGTTTGAATCGAATCTGTTATAGGTGGTGGAGGTGCCTACACATGATCCAAACATAACAGGTTTGAAGCATCGGTATAAATTGGGGGAAATTCTCAAGGCACAATGCACGTCGAGGGATTCTACGCCTGCAGCAAATCTCACTTGGATGGTGAATGATGAACCTGCACAAGCTACGCATATTCGACACAATCACACCAAGCGTATTGGCCTGAGTAATCTGTACACGTACGTTTTCTTGGTGTTCTTTTCACTGACGTTTATTTTGTGAGCAATGAGCACTGAAGGGTGCCTGCGCATCTAGGGCTTAGTATAAGTCAGCGTGCAGCGTGCAGTTTAATTGCCAACACTAACCCTCTTCTTAAAAATTGATTCTATTTTGTTTTTGTGATAATTTTGCATTTATACCACATGTGTGCATTTCTATTCACCCCACCTGTCCATCTGTCGACTCATGTCATGCAAGCGAAGCCAACTCCACCAAACAAGATAAACTCAATTAACGCATGCACCCAGCACGCGCATAATGAACGATGATGTGATTAATCAGAATGCCCGTAACTTGCCTACTGCCGGCGCGACTAGCAAATTACGAAATGCGAATGGTACAAAAAGTATTCAAACAAAGGTCGTCGGCTGCTTGATTTTTAGCAAAGTTCCCGAAACCACCAAGCGCCACATGAAGAGCGAAGAACGAAAACACGCACATTGCCCGATGATTAGTCTATTCACGTAACCTCCAGCCGACTAGCTAATGAACTCCGGTGAATTGCTGAAAGATTGTAAGCGCGTCCACTTCATGCATGCACATCATTCTCTTGGCTTTGTGTTTGCTATGTCATTGCGAGTCATAACGGTGGTTGCTTTGTGCGAGAGAATAATAGGTAAGTCCCAGTCTTATCAGTCTCAGCTAGAAACGTTTGATTAGAATAATCAGATGACCAAGAGATAACTATTTGGAGATGCGGCGACGTCTACTTTTGTTTGAGATACTCGAGTGTACCATTCGCTAAGAGGTGATAACCGTAAAGTAATTTTAGTGCTAAGTGCGAACAGGTTGCGCGCTCTCTGAATGGTTATCCTTTGTGCTAGGTTAGTCCAAGGAAAATTATTATGTGCGAAGGCGAGGTGGGCAAAAGGAAAACAGGCAGCAAGCAAAAAAAAAGTTTTATTAGCGTAAAATAACGTCGGAATGCTGTAATCACGCTTGGCAAAAGGGGCCAAACGGGCACACTAATAACATTACGAATTATTAATCTACGCGCGGCGCCGCTTCTCTATTGTTTGAGTTTTTAAAAAGTTTTTAATACTCCACGTACCTCTCGACGCAGGCATCATTTTTTAAAAACTTTTATGGCCAACTGCTTCAACTATTCATTCAAGAGCGCGTCGGACAGCAGTGCGAGCGGACTGATGAATTTGCTGATATACACAGGAGTGAGCTTTTCCCTGTCCGCATTTATCGTCGCCGGGGAACGAAAAAAGCATTGCGTTGCTCGGGAGCTGCAACAAGCGACGAGTGCTGTTGCTGTCGGCATATGCATGAAAAAAAGTGTGCCGAACGCATCGAAACCAAATCCCAATTTTTTAACAACACGGCAAATGTCATTCATGAATCATATCGGCTTTAACTCTTAAACTTTAAATGTGCACTGTTGAATGGTTCAGAGTAATATGTGAAAATATTTTTACTGGAATTGATTGCCATTTGTTTGAAATTGCTCCAATTAGTCTTATGTAGGCACCTGTTTCAGTTTACCAAACGTCAAAACGCGATGCTATGAAACTATATCTCCACTTCTTGCATTTAGTAAATAAAAAAGCGAATGCCTAACGCATTACCACAGTTACAGTCAGCTACTTACAGCAGGTGGTTGCATTTGGGCAACGGACTGTTCTAATTTAATATAGCTCTATTTCCAAATTGACCTGAATGGATGTAAATTTATCATTGTCTGAAATTAGAGGAGTGTTGGTTTTGTTGTGCTCAGATTCTCTAGGGATAATTAATTCCTGAACATTGCGACGCTCCCTTTCAATGCGTAATTGAAGGCGGATTGAGCCCTTCCAAGGTCACAACTTGCAACATTCGGCGACAATCGAAACTTATCAGCAATCTAACTAGTTTAGTTTCATGATATAGTTAGCTGTGGGGCCCGTCTGTTGGTTTTGTCTACGTTGTTGGCTATAGTCGCGGGCGTCTCTCGGGATCGTGATTCAGCAGATGCAAGCAGCGTTTAGGAAAGCTGCACATTTACGACTGTTGTCCATCGGACCGACCACTAATAAACGAATTAAAGATCACAAACAAGCTTCAATAACATAAACCTAATTCCTCTTAAATATTATTCTTACTCTATCGCATTAAAGTGTCCTAATTTACTGTAACGGTTATTTCTGATGAGAGGGTTACGGCATTCCACGTTGGAGTTGTAAAGGACAACGTCCTGCTCGTTTGCTGCCACCGGTAATCGGCTTAAGAGCAAACCGGCCACTCGCCACTAAACAAGTTTTAATTGTGGAAAAAGAGCAAACCATGTTTTGGCAAACAATGTCGGGAAGTTGGATTCTTCATGCCGTCCGCAGGATAATTAAAATTTGTTCTGACTATGCGCATGACATCGTGTTACTATCATGAAGAATCCTTCTTTTTGGAAACCCTTTATCATTCCGAAAGTCAAAAATGCGAAAGTTTCAACCATGGTTGAAGACTAGTCGCTGGATGTTAATAACGTGCGGCCATTCTGTTTCAGCGCACATTCCAAATTGCAATTGCAAATTAGCAAGGATCACTTTGTCCACGGCAAGCTGAAGATCCGCTGCATAGCGTCCATGCTGAACGTATACCATCAAAGTTCCGAGAAGAGCGTCTATCAGGAACCGCCACGGTTGAGACCTACACCAAGACTCAGCAGTCCAGCACCGTCTGCTGACTGGGACTTTACCCTCTCGGAAAGAATACCTCAAAGTACACGTAAGATAGACATTTATGAATATAACCATTAAGCCCACAGCATATTTGCATACGGATAGCAATTTTATTTTAAAATCCTACGGAAATTTGAGTTTAAAAGACTTGAAACTTCACCCAGAAGAATTCCCGTTTCCAATTGTCCCTAGATGCTTGATCTTTAAGAGGGAACGAGCACAGGGTGCACATCGTTCACGTTTTTACGACACCATCAAGACAGAACAAGGATTGCATTTATTCCTCTCGTTCCTTTACTAGAAATGCTAGAAAGGACTGTAACTGCACTAACCAACAAAAATACAACTGTTGATTATTTCTGCAAATCACCGCACACACATATTACAAAATTATATCTTCAATTTTCCCCATTTCTTTTTATTTATTGAAAAATGACCACTCTGCGAAAACTAAACAAACTTGTTCGATTTACTTAATTGACGTTCGTGCCGGTGACGATTATTTCGGCGACGTACTGTGTGGACTGTTTTCGGTAAGTGGGACTTCGGAACCTACGTTTCTATTCTGCTGCACATCAAACTCGTTGCGAACCATGCATTCTGCCACTTTTCACGTCGTTTCTATTATATAGCTAGACATTTGCAATATTTGCTACTCGCGTTTCGCTGAATATAAACGTATAGCTAGTTGCGGGTGATTTGTTCAAATAGAAACATCGCGATACGTTTTATTCTAACACGTCGCAGAACAAAGAAAAAATGCGTCAAATCACGTGGAATAAAGCACTATATAATTAATGCCTGGAGTGATATTGCTTCTAACGAGTTATTTACATTAAAGTTTATTTCAAAAACCCCACCAATTTTTTTTACATTTGTAAAGTTGAATCAAAGCTAAATTATCTTTGAAAATGGCCTCTAATTGTAGATAATGAATGTCATTACTTGGCTTTGTATTGGCATCAAAATAGTTAGTTAGATGGTGATGCTGATTGCTGGTTGAATTTTCATGTGTCATTGATGGATAGCTATCCTATCATATCATCACTTTCTCCGCGTATTTCTGATTTCAAGGCCCTTCATCGCAGTTGTCACGCGCTATCATCTTGATCATGCGACGTTCCTAACACATAAAGATGGAGTATTATCCCGTTCGTTCCCTCAGCGAAGCACTTTGACTGGAATTAATTTTATCTCATTGTAGGATATTTCTATTTTTCACTACGCCATATTTTTAAATTTGTTTCTTCTGCTACTCTTTATATACTGAGCTTTTTATGATACTTTTTTCCGATGCCTAATTTATTAGAAAAAACAACAAAAACACGCAGATTTCACACAGGAAATCAATAATAAAATTACTGCAAAACCCTGTTGTGGACACTGAAAAACCCAATGACGCGGACTCCACACGCAGAGAATTTGCTCCCCATCCGCTTTTGCATGCATCGTTACTCCCGAGTCCTGCTCGTGCATTGTGCATACGCCATGCACAAACCCAATCAAATCGACATAAAAGAATGGGGGGAAAACGTAATACTTTCTGTTGCAGTGATTTTTTCCGCGACAACCTCTGGCGCCGTCTGCGTGACGCAGGCACCGCATCTTCTGTTGCTGCTGCTCCTGCCACTGCTACACTTGATTAACTCCACCCGACGCCGGCCTCTCGGGCTACTCTACGGCGTGGTGCAACGGTGAAATGAAGTTGCATCCATAGCTCTTACTAAACGATAAATGAATATGCATTACAATTCGCATTCGCATAACCGAGAGACACTTCCATTGATTTTTGTGATAAATATGTAAGGGGATGATTTGTAAACGTGCATTTGTAAACACACGAACTGGGGAGCGCCGTGAAGTTGTGAGGAAAGGAATTCTCGACACAATTGAACTTATACCTTATATACAAATATGTAAAGAAATATTTCGCATTCTGCGTGTCGTTGCTTTGATTCGATCCGCCGCAAATGAATTTAATTGTTATTGAATGAGTGGGTGACGGATTGAACGACGCCGCTGAAAATGATATTTACATGTTCTCTTGAAAACAATCCTACGAATACGCATTAAGTCTATTTTACTTACCTGTTATTGATGAAAATGGACAAAAGGATGAAATGTAAGATATATTTAAAATGGATTACTATGAGGATGTATAGAGAAAACTACGAACTAAACAAGATCATTAACTATATTATATTATACCAACAAAAATGTGGATAACTATTAAAATTATTTTCTAAATGTAATCACATTTACATTTTGCTTGTGTAATACCTATGGTCTTAAATGTAATGTTTTTTTTTTTCGCAACCTGGTGTTCTATGAAATGTCGTTGGTTTCAAGTGGCGTTTAAAATCACCAGGTTTTTTGGCCACCATTCTAGAGACTCGAGTAAGCATTTTGCATTTCATGGCCGCAATTGCATTATTCTCTTCGCTTTCATTCCGCACGCGAATTTTTCCTAGCTTGGTTGTTGCAACCGTTAGCTAGATGTATACTTTTTGTTTACTGTCGTAGAATTGTTTGGCCATGCTCCAACTTTTCGCAACTTTGTTACTTGCGGACTTCTAGGCGGCGCAAAATAATAGGGCACTTTTCACTTAACTTTACTGGCGGTGGTGCGACGCTCCACGAGTTTCCCAATACCACCCTACTTCATATAGCAGTGGTTCTTGGAACGTCTGCGATGGCGGCAAGGACGGCGGACAGGAAGTCAGCGAAGGAAGCTGTCGACTGGCCGGAAAGGAGAAGTCAAGTTAGCATTGATTGCGAAGTTCTTCGACTTGCGTCCGGCATTAACATTCAATATATCCCTGCAAAAAAAGCCTTGCACTCTACTCTTTTTTTACTTTGCCCCAGCGTCACGTTTCATAAATAGAAAAATATTGTTTTTATTCCGTTGTAGCATGCTCGCGATCGTAAATGCGGATTGCTGCTGGCATGCAGCGATTGTGATTGCGAGACGGACACTTCAAGCCCCATTAATATTTATCCGCGCTTTCTGCGCAGAACAAGAGCACGACGGTCCCAGCGATCCAGCGTCCGGTTTAGGTCACGGATATAGCATCGGTTTGGAAGCACGCATTCTGTATCCACCGAACAAGGCCATAAAGCGTATCCTTAATTGTTATGGACGTTGGCCTGGGCGCAATTTGCGCAATTACCAATTGTCCCGGATTACATGGAATGTTTTAATTAATCAGCTTCCCCCGGCACAACATCCATTATGTCGGCCGCCGGTCTGGTGTCGAATCGGACGCTTTCCGCTCACCCGCGTGTGGCATTCGCATTGTGCCCCGAGAAGGATTGTTTACGACCGGAAACATCTCGGCACCCATTCGAGGGGACGTGATCAGCTTGCACACCTGCAAAGAGTTCTTCTTCTTTGTAATAGCCCCAGTCAGTCTCCCAGGTCGCATCGACTATGACAAAGTTGGAAATGACGTTATGTGAGCCGACTATGTACGTGACCTCTGCTCGAAAAAAAAAGAGTGTATGTAACACTCTTGGTGATGATAGCTGCTAAATAGCAGTAGAGAATATTGGATAGGAGGTGAAAAGGAGGAATATTTCAGAATCAGTGCCGGATCTGACCCCTTAGAACGCATCCAAACTGTCAAGTTGATCGAAAAGGACGAACTATAAAATTGAACACTTTGATTTTTCATTTTGTGCATGTGAAAAAGTGCAAGAGTTCAACATTTTAGATTGGAACATCCGTAGCCAGATCCAACACTGAGGTGCTGACTATCACGGGAAACTACATAATATAAAATTTGCTACAGTTCAGCGTTTTTGGAGCTCGACACGTTCACTCTACACGCGCCAATTGAATTCCTTATTCACCATTTCGATTTTGCCGGCTCGTCAAAACCCGGCCAATAAAACCAAGCCGGAAGTAAAAATACATATATTACTCATTCAAAGATATTAAATATATGCATAAAACGGCGCCGTAACAGCATGTAATAATATTTTATATCGCATTATAAAGCATTGTCAACAACAACAAACGAAGAACTTCAATTTAAGATAGTAAGTTTCACAGTAAACATGCAAGTTTGGTGCTCAGGCACTAGCACAACGAGAGCTGGACCGGCGCCGATGATTTAACCGTCAGGATAAAGGGTCCTTCCTGTCCGGGGAGAAATGTCGTGGGCACGATGGTCAAACATCCGGCGGGTGTGTTGTCCAGCTCTAGCACAACGAAGCCAGACCGGTATGCACCGGACGAAGTTGTTCGAAATGGTGCTGTAACGCTGTCATCCTCTAAACTTGTAATCGTGATATCGAAGCCGACCTGATATTGTTTAGGACCTTTTAGCTCTACTAAGATTTTGCTCTCTACGCTTATCTCTAGTTGGCAACGAGGGTTATTGCGGTATGTAGCATGGTGGTTACCGCAACCACCTGCAGTTTGATCTTTCCATTCGCCGGAAATCTGCAGGTAATAATTCAAGAGTAAGTAAACATGCAGCATACATCAAATAGTGAAGTTAATATACTCAGTGTTCAATTATTGCTATTTTTGTCGCGTTTTAATACAAATTACAATAATAATAATTTACCTGCCTACAATATCGATATGGGTCTTCTATTTTCTTTAAACCAAATGGACAAGTTGCATAGGCTCGTAAAGTATAGTAGATGGTAGCAGTTTTCTCATACTGTGATATGACCAGAGTGAATTTTCGAGGTGAATTTGGTGTTAATATTATTTTACACAAATAATGTGGACTGTTAATACGAACACCGTCAATATAAGGTGCGGGATCATCTAAAAATTATAAATTTTTTTATTGACGCATGAAAACTAAGAAAATTATTTAAAATAGTAACATACTTGGATAATAAACACGATTCCCATTCTTTTTGTAGACTAGCACCGTGATATACTCTCTGTTCTCCTTAAAATCCTCAATGTCCATAATGTGCCTAGTAAGCAGAATCCAAACAGCTCCAGATGTTTCATTGCCAATATCTAATGCAAATTGTGGATTTGCCCCAATGGTGTAAACATCTCGGACTGGACCTAACCCAGCCTTCCATTCACTAAACAGAAACAATTTTTAATTAATCTCCTTTCAACGTAATTTACTGCATAAGAAAAACGTACGCATGAAGGCAATAAGTGTATTTAAACATCTCTGGATTCCAATTGAGATTAAAAACATCATAAAATGCACAAATGCTATCATAATCAATCCAAAACACTCCATTATCAAACTGGGCAGCACTATGCGGGTCATAATGAAGTTCTGCCTGCAATTCCCTCGTCCAGTGTCGCATATCCAACTCGGAATAATTCCCTCGCCACCTGAGATGTGACCATGGGTTCTTCAGCTGGAGCAGACGAACACCATTAACAGTACGTACACTGAGCACTGCATAAGCATGCGTTGCGACAAGGCCAGTCCTCTCGGCCTCGGAATCCGACATTTCACCGGTTGCTACAGTCACGAGGACATCCCCATTAGCCATTCTGGTTTCCAGAATGTTGAAGAGGCTGTCTTTGTTAAAGGTTGTATCTTTTGGACGAATTGCGACTCGTTCGGGAATCCAACCAGTTAAAGCATGCAAATCTATGTTCTATAATTTACATTCAAATATTATTCTATTTTCTTCTTGTGCTTTATTTTTAACTTACACTGTTACTTCCTGGAAAATCATATCCTCCCATTACCTTCATATAGGCTTTCTCAAGAAGTGAGATCCAAAATTCACTCTTGTTTGACGAGTATGAACATAGAAGTTGCCCACGACGATTTATCGGCAGATAATCGTCAATAATAACTTTCCTACTTACTCCATTCAAGTGCAACTTAATCATATACTTCCCAAAAGGATTGAGAATTGGTTTCTTGTCGGAATTTCGTGGGTAGATTATAGCTGTGATCAATTTACGACGGAATTTTCTCTCGTACAATGCGCTTACTGCCAATGAAGCAACAAAAGAGCAGTCTGAGATTACTGTTTGTTTGATACTATAAAAATCTGGGTACTCTCCTAGTACCACAGTAGGCTCTGGGCATATATCCTGCGGACGTACCCATGAATGAAAATCCTGTCTCTGTTTTGGTGACAAGGACAAATGACCATCTTTATCAGTGAAAGCAATTGCATATCGAAACTTCTCCTTTAAATCAATTGCCATAAAAGGCACATAATCAATATTATTTATTTTTGATGTATGAAATAACACACGCTTTTCTTCCTCTGTATAACCATCCGAATTACCTACAACTTGAAGGTGAGCACATGATCCTCTGTGCAATTTGGGCAATGGATGACCAACTGCAGATACAGTGTAGGCATGATTTCTTTTAGTTGGAGATGAATCAGTGGAAGATGAAGGAGATGTAAATGTGATCCCTTTTAACTCCTCAGCTCTTTCAAGTGCCCGAATTGTTAAATCCTTTGTCTCACCTTGCATCAACTCAGAATGCTTAGTGACAAACTCAATAGTGTTGGTGTAGAGTTCAATCGCTGTATCTTGGAGTCCAGCAGCATCTGCATCCAGTGCTTGCTGCATAAGAAATTGAAATTGAGGCAAAATCTGATGAGCTTTATCTTGTTCTTTGATGAAATTCCTTGATTCATATTGTTCCAAGAGTACTTGACCTCTGTTTTGATACTCTTTAGCTTTATTATTCAAGCTTTCAACTTGAACCTCCTCACTTACAGCAGCAGCTTGAAAAAGTAATTTTGATGCTATTTTGTAAAAATATGCGGCTGCTTCATGTTGACCGTCGGAGTCAAATTGTACAGCTCGTTTTGCTGCTTCAATTGCATCCTCCACAAATTGAGCTGGTGCACTCATGATGTCATTTACTAACTATGTTTTCTAAAATGTAATCTCTATGCATATAAATAGAAGACAAATTAATTTACCGTTTGTTCATTACAGATGAATAATCATTTTGTAATTTATTGTATGCATTATTTCGAAGCAAAAATATAAACGTTTGTGGCCGTTTGGGAAGAAACCATAGAAACACGATCAACAACTACGACTACCAGCAACTACTGCGACGCTCATTATAACCTACATTTTTTTAGATTGACAGCTGTTGACCGCTCTTGACAGCATAATATTATTTGTCTTTAATTATTATTTATCCATGATTCCAATAGTATATATCTCAATATCGCAAAGAGGGTAAATATTATTGTACTGAAATAGCTGTTCATATGCTAGCGCTTGTTTCCCTACAGTCTCAAGCCAAAATGTGTTGAGACAATGAGTTTTATGACTTTACCTTCACGGCAATCATCATCAGAAAACTGAAGAAGACAACACACCGAAAATGTTTTATAACATCGAATATTCGGTACGTGTCAAATGTGTGACATCTTGACCTTTTTTATCTGCTGCATATTTGACAAAATTAATACATCTGATGACCAACAGACAATTGATTTTTGAAATTGAAAAAAAATATATTAAAATTATTCAGGTACATTTGCTGTATATACTACAGTACACATGAGAGTGAAATTTGACTGAAGTCAAGATATGCAATCCAATTAACAAGATTGTTGCACGGCACTATCCCATTGATTTAGACCCCCCCATTGTTGCATTGAGAAATACTAATATCAAAATACAAAATGCGAAATTTGCTAATTTTTGTACCAAAGACGATTGGTAAAGACTTTCGCTTCTATTCTATGCAATCCTAGATTGTTTTGGGAAGTGTGTAAAAACTATTTAAAATTGTACTAATTGTAATGTGCAATATTAGATAGAAGAAGAGTTGCGCTTTTATTTTATGTTATCTTTGGAAATACATGAAAAATTGTATCAAACCCGCTCATAGTTTGTATAAGGTCGATGTTGTATATTCCCTTTGTACCTTGCATATTAGATTACCTTTAAATCTTATAGAAAGTCTCTATCAAATAATTCTACCACCGCATTCTAATCATCACTAGCCTGGAATTTTGCTTACTGCGATCTTTCATAAACAGGTGTAACCATTAAAATGCATTTTTTTTGGAATGATGACTACTTCTTTTTCTCCTTTAGTTTTTAGTGCGAATTGATATCGATACATTCCATTCACCGATGCAGATCGCCCAAGAAAACCGTTCTTTTCAGAACGATAATAATGTTTGAACAAGAAATCACTTTGTTCTTATTAAATTAATCAATTTATATTGAGTTCTTGTTGGTACTGTTTTTAAAGTATAACAATAAATATATCGGATGTTCGTTGCGAGACAGCTAGTGACCTTGTTTGGTGCTGTAAGGCGAGTAGTTTCGGGTAGTTTTATCAAAAATTCGAACAATTCTGAATTACATTCAGCCTATAGGAATCCGTAAGTGTAATTGAATTTCGAATAAATAAACAAGATGGGTTGCCTACAGTTGAAAAAGACCAAAATTCTCGGATTGCAAATTCTTCCTATAGGTGCAAGGCGTGTGGTTTCGGGAAGTTTTATGAAAAATTCGAATAATTCTGAATTACATTCAGCCCATGGGAATCCATAAGTGCAATTGAATTTTGAATAAATAAACAAGATGGGTTGCCTACAGTTGAAAAAGACCAAAATTCTCGGAATGCAAATTCTTCCAATAGATGCACAGTCGGTAATAAATACCAGTATGTGGGACTTTAGTAATTGTACGAACTGAAAGGGTAATAGGAATAACTAAAAGGAATAATTATATTACTTATTGTTTTCCAGATTAGTTTCCAACTTCCCAATAGATGCCAATCTTTAGAACCCTTAACAAACATGGTTTATCCTAGAATATGTGCAATCTCTAACACTGTTGAACTGTCTTACAAAATTTAAAACCTCAGCTTCACCGAAGGGAGGCTCCTGTACATTTCTGGTACATCTTTACATTTATTCTATTTTGTACTATTTCTTTGAATGCCATATACTATGTACACAACACATTACATTATACAGTACATCATCATCTTCTTCTAATGAAACCTGGCAACCCATCTTATCCATTGCACTCATAGAATTACCATTAGCCAGCCCAATGTAATCCGGATTTATTTGAATTTTCCGTAAAAACCACTCCGGAGCTGGAAACTAAACCAGAACCACCAGACTGCCATGCTTAGCCCAGCTGCGGCATGTCATATTACTGTTATATTGTGCACCGAGCCCGGCGTTGCTGAAAAACACATTGATTGGGCATGAAGGCGGAATTGAAATCCCTGAGAATAAATAATTAAACACGAATGTAGTCTATCTTTTCTTCTATTCACTATCTCTATATTTCTCACTCTTACAACCTCTTTCTCTTGCTACACTAACTCACTCCTCTCCATGCGCTTTCTTAACCTCTACACACTCTCTCTCTCCCGCGACCGCACACTCTCGCACCACGGCTGTGACTGCCGCTCTTTCTTGTTCACACTGCCAGTCTCTCCATTCCGCACGCTCTCTCTTTATTATTAGGCAAACTAACCATAACAAACCTAAACTAAACATAAGATACATATAAAATCGTCTACACGAATTAAAGTTATTTCTACTTATGTATCACATATCGTGTAAACGGCGCGCTACTTCTTTAAACATTAAAATGCAAAACAAAGCAGAACAGAAATGAGTTGCATTTACGTTCCGACGGTCAACTCTACTTAAGCACACGTTGACTTAAATGCAACACAATTATAACATATTCTTCACTGACTTTAATTTTGCCATTATTATTGATTCCTGGTTAGTGATTATCAGTGAATATCAGTTACGAATAACGCAAGCAATGCGGAAACAATAAGTTGTGCTAAATTTTAGCTAAGTTTTCATTGTAAATCGATTAGAGAGCTCCACGATGTTCGATGAAAAAGGGCAGCACTTAACTGTAGCTCACGGTGCTTTTAAAAGTAAGCAATGTGCAATAATAGGTAATGACCACTGACCTTCCACGCTAATTGATTGTTCAAGGTTGAATAATCGGTATTTGCACTAGAGGATGATCTTTAACACGCGACGGAGCGCGGAAAACTTTTAGCATACGTTGAATAAATTATTGTTTAATGCTCTTAAAAAAAACATACAAGCATTGAATATATCACAACCATTTAACCAATTTACATTAATCAAGTAACCACGAGAAGTGTGTGTGCATCTTCCAGCGAGAGATGTGTGGCAGATAAGCGCAATGGAAACTTATGGCAAATGGTATACCGAGTTGTTTATCCTAGGTAACTTACCAAAGAAATACAATTATTTCAACAATAAGATAGACATAGAATGAACAAGCATTTCTTTCATCTCGTGAATTTTTCATTGGTAGCGAGAAAAATATGACAGCTACATGGACAAAGAACATTTGTAGTCAAAAGGTCCTACGGACGAACAATAAGTAATTAATTCTCTTTTAATTATAAATACTTACAAATTGAGTTAAATGATTATCAATAAAAGTACAAATTTTGTGTAGTTCTAGCATAACAATTAGTGTATCGTCCTTTGATTGTAAGGGCGTCCTCGTGCCATAGCCAGATTTAAAATTGGTGCATCTCAACAATATATACGCATGGTCAAAATTTAAGCGTGTTGTAAGGATGACAAATTGCGTCCAGCTTGGAGTTTGGGACACCAATGTAAAACGGAGCAATTGTTATTCTGTGTTCAGTTTTGAGAAAAATTAAGAGAATGATATACGTCCGAACTAATTTAAAACTTCCTAGTGAACAAATGCGGTTTAATGCTCTGTCTTGCTGCCCAAGTCAACTCACGAATGACAGAGGGCGCAACATATACGACGTTGCTAGCGCCCAAGTAGTAATGTTGTTTTCGGTCTAAACTGATTTAAATCTTCTCAGGCTTAGTAATATGTTTTTATGCTCTTTTTGCTACTTCAATCAATGCACACAAACACAGAATGTTAGAGGGCGCAACGTACATAATTTCTAAAAAATAAAGTATTTTCACAAACCTACTAGAAAATAGGGCAATTCTCATTACCTAATTCGGTAGGTTAATAATTAAAGTCACAAATAAGGATGCCTGTCAAACTATTGACAAAGGCCACAAAACAGGTGGATGTTGTTTATTGTTTTAACTAGCATTACATCTATTGAGCATAATCAAGATGTTACAGATAAGCTAGAAATGCAACCTCTTGCAGCCTACAGTATTATTGCATCATATCAATTACAATAGTTTCACTTCTACACATCCGTTAAATCGAGACACAGTGCATTATTATAAAAATGAATAACAGATAGCTTGAAATAGTGTAATATAACATTTGATTTCATTATTAAAATAATAAACAAATACGTACTTGTAATTTAAAAAATTATGAAGTGAAATTAATTTATAGTGGCGGCTTTCCTAATTAAAGTTTGTAATCATAGTGAAATCTCTGTTTTCCAATACCGAATATTATTTAGTTAACACTTTTATGCACCTGGGGGCGACAGCAAAAAATAAAGCTATTCCACATGTTCAATAATCTTATTCGGGACCAAGATCTTTGTCTCCTATGTATTCTTTATAGGTCGATACGTGTGAGCCACGAAATAAATATAGAATTTTTGCAATTATTCGAAGTTTCACATATTTTAATGCACGAACCGAATAAAAATTAATGCTATTCGATATAATACCTTATATTGAACCAATCATCGTTTGTTTCAAGTATTCAAACTTTTCCATGCAATTCATTTGCTTTAACCTCAATAGTGCCAATGTTTATAGTCGAGTTTAATGAAGTAAACAGAATGCAACAAATATTGAGAAGATTGCTATCAACGAATAATATTAGAAATAAAAAAGTACAAGCTACAAATCTTAAAGGGAAGAAAAAAAGTTCTCAGGAATGGATACAACGCCAACTATGTGATCCATATGTTCACCAAGCACAAATTTTCAACTATCGGTAAATGAAACAAATTATTCCTCTAGCATGCCAATGATTTAATACTTATTTTAAAATTTAAAGATGTCGAAGTGCATTTAAACTACTAGAGATTGATGATAAGTATAAGATATTTGATGCACATGTGAACCAAGTTATTATTGATTGTGGTGCAGCACCTGGATCTTGGTCTCAAGTATCAAAGGAAAGATCTGGCCCAAACAGCTTGATAATAGCAATTGATAGAATACAATTATGCCCCATTGATGGTGTTCATATTCTCAGCAATCAAGATTTTACCACAGCACATGAGAAAATCAAGGATATATTGGACAAGAAGAGAGTGAATGTTGTTATGTCAGATATGGCTCCAAATGCATCTGGAATCAAATCAATTGATAGTGAGAATATTGTAAACTTAGGCTACTCTGTCTTGGAATTTGCTGTAACTGTCACAGAACCTTCTGGCTCCCTTATTATTAAATCATGGCAAAGCCCAGAAGCTAAAAAATTGAAGATGGATATGTCTAAATTCTACAAGAATGTTAGAGTTGTAAAACCAAATGCAAGCAGAAGTGACAGTGCAGAAATATTCCTTTTGGGAAGAACATTCAAGGGATTGTTAAACTGAGTTTAAAAGTAATAACAGAAAATTTCTATTTCACATTGACAAAAAAGCAAAAATAGAAATGTACAGTGCAATTATTTGCTAATCAATTAGATCTCAGTATATAGAATTAATGTAAAGCTGTTGGTTTTGATGCTTCCTCATTTAGATAATGTGTTGCTATATTTTCTAAATCATCCAAGCTTAAACTCTTCACTTTGTTCTCAAAATCTGACATAAACTCTTCAAGGATTGCCTTAGTTTGTTCTTCTGTGAAGAATTTTCGTAAAACTCGTTCCACAGCTACATTTAGCGACTCTGCCTTTTTTATCACTAAATGCAACTTCGCCCCGTCTTTGATTCTGTTATAAAAGCTTATAGGGTTTTCGTCTATTAGCGTTTTACCCATGTAGACAAGGGTTTGTTGTGAGATGGGCACTTTGAGTTCATCCTCAATTCTCTGCTTCAGCTCTAGTATTGTAATTTGCTCCGAAACGTCGAGACTGCATCCAGTGCCACGAATAACTTTCACAAACAACTTCATCGTATAGCTGGAAATTTTGCGGATAAGACGTATCAAAAAGCGACGTCAAGAAGAACAAGAATACGTGCTAACCAGAACCAGTCACACCGCCTGCTCTTCTACTTCTCAATGCCCATATCACGATAAATAGAAACAAACGTCACTGTGGCGATATTGTTGTATGCAACCACCATCGCACATTTTGCATTAAATGTTTACCTATAGTCAAGACCCACTTTGAATTTAAATATTATATTACCCCATTTGTTTTTATCGTTTTCCTTTTAACTGCAATTTTATGTAAAACCATTCGAAATACGTTAGCGGCGATGGCAACTGTTTTACTTCTCGCTTTGTCGTTACCAGTTGATTTCACTTCGCATATAATTAGTGTCGTTTCCTCGTAGCGTTCGAATTGAATTATACAATCAAAGCACAATCCTACGCCATATAAAATTTCGATTGAATTTTTAAAATTTAAAATCAAAATCCTAGCCGGCCCCTTTTATAGTTATCTTGATTTACACCATTTGCATGTTAGTCATTTGCATATTATCAATGCTAAAAGATTGGACAGGCATTCAGAATATAAGATAAACAAGAAACAAACGTATATTTCCCATCTAATTGTTCCAATTTCAAGCCATTAACCAATCAAATTCATTCAAACTGGAAGCGTACCATGTTGCTAAGTGCCATGAAGTTTTTTATGCGTTTCATTTCATTTTATAGAACTGAGGAAATTTCATGAAAGAAATAATTGGCCATAAAACTCAGGATAAGACGTAGTATAAAATCAACTCTGTTCATTTGTGATTTCCAGTCATGTTGCACAACATTACTGCAAACGAAAACACTTGATCATATTCCTGTCGTAGGTTTCATGATTTGAATATTGTATCATAAACCTATTCATGATGTACATAAATATATTCAACATGGTTACAGATATTGTAATCCAATCTGCGCATATTCATATTATGTTTAATAGTCAGTCATATGCATTATTCTCGTAATTAAATATTGATATTTGAACATTACTAGTTAATTGCATCAACTGGCATTAGAATCACATTCAACGAGTCATACACTGCAGTATCCAGTGCAACACAACCCACATTCATAATGTTTGGAATAAACTTAGTATTTGATGTCATACCGTTTGTACTTTCTTCTCAACCAATCAAACAAGAATTTGTTGGCTGTGGTTTGAAAACACCGCGGCGAAAACATGATGGTAGAGGAACGAGGGGAATGTGAATCGTTAGCAAGCTGAGCAAGTCGCTCCTCGTAGCTGGTTGAACGTATCATTTAGGCGGTGCCCCCGCAGTCGGGTAGAGTTGTCACAAGTGGCTACACATGTCTGATTCAGATCATACTTTATAAACACTTTTCAGGTAGAGGTGCACACAGCAGATATTACCTTGGTCTTCATCCGCAAGTGTAAGATCGACTAGTACAAGTTCTTGTCAAAGTAGCCACGTTTGCTAGTAAGTGTTGATTTTAGCCATGACCCGGCTTATAACAAATTAATTGTGCAAAGCATAAACCGACAGAAATAGCACAGTACTGTTCGGAATCTCACGTTCAAAGTAACAACATGTATTGTTTCCAAATTATTGCAACGTAGACTTAGTCAGATGCTTTAAATATTCCACATTCTAATCCTTTTTGGTGATTTACAATCAGGTATTTGGAAGGCGTTGACAGAGAGAGAACAATTCCATAATGTCATAATTTTTGAATTCATTTTTACAAATGCTTCAATTTCAATTGAGCCTAAATAATCTACATATGTGTATTTTTTCAGTCTTCCAACTTCCAAGATGGAAGCGTTAGTAGCATCAACCCGAGAGGCATTTTGGACCGGGAAAACCAAATCCCTTTACTTCCGCAAGCAACAACTGAAAAATATACTCAAAATGCTTGATGATCACACTGACGATATTCTAGCTGCCTTAAAGAAAGACCTTAACAAAGGCAAATATGAAACCCTCCTGATGGAAATCAAGATGATTAAAAATGACCTTCTTGATTATATTGCCAACCTGGATTCTTATTCTCAGCCAGCCAGACCCTCAAAGGCATTTGCAAATTGGCTGGATAGTCTCTACATCCTGAAGGAACCTTATGGAGTTGTACTAGTGATTGGTGCTTGGAACTATCCTCTTCAACTTTTGCTTCTGCCTGTAATTGGTGCTATTGCAGCAGGGAACTGTGTCATTATGAAACCTTCTGATCAAGCTACGGCCACTGAAGAATTCTTACGCCAAACTGTCCCAAGGTATCTGGACCACGACTGCTACAAAGTGGTGTGTGGAGGGATTCCAGAAACTACTCAACTCCTTAGGCAGAAATTCGATTATATATTCTATACAGGAAGTGGGACTGTCGGTAAGATTATTCATAAAGCCGCTGCTGAACATTTGACCCCTGTCACACTAGAACTGGGTGGGAAGAGTCCCGTCTTTATCGATGAGTCTGCAGATATTAAAATTGCTATGAAGCGTGTCCTCTGGGGCAAGTTCGTCAACGCAGGTCAAACCTGCATTGCTCCAGATTACATCATGTGTACTCCAGCAGTAGAACCCAAGATCCGCGAATGCAGTGCTGAGATCCTCGATGAGTTCTATGGCAAGGACCATAAAGAATCGCCGGATTTTGGTAGGATCATCAATGCGAACCATTTCAAGCGGTTAGCCAATATGATACAGAATAGTAAGATCATCTTGGGTGGTGTTATGAATTCCCAGGAATTATACATCTCCCCAACATTGCTATCAGCTACTGCCGATGAACCAGTGATGCAGGACGAAATCTTCGGTCCATTACTTCCCATAATGACGGTGAAGGACTACGATGAAGCAATAAAATACATAAATAAAGGAGATAAACCACTAGCTATGTATCTTTTCGCAAAAAATCACGACGTAATCAGTGATTTTCTGGTACAGACCAGTGCTGGGGGCGTATCAGTTAACGACACCATTCTGCAGTTCGCCGTTGACGGTTTTCCATTTGGTGGTGTAGGAGGAAGTGGAATGGGTTCCTATCATGGAAAATATACTTTAGCTACATTCACTCACATGAAGCCTTGTTTGTACAAGTCCTTCAATTTTATTGGTGAAAAGTTGGCGTCGTACCGGTATCCTCCTTACACTGAAAACAAGAGGAAGTTTATTGACTTCCTCGTTTCCAAACGCAGTAGATTTTCATTTCCATATATAAAGGAATTCATCTTCTTTCTGCTAGGCTTTGTTGCGGCTTATCAATACCAGACTAACAACTGGTTCTATTGATTTGAACTTAGTTTGCTTGGAAATATAGTGATGAAATAATGATAAAGTATGTTTAAAAATGTTGTATTCATGTAATTTCTTTTGTATTTACTTATCTCGCTAGGTCATTGGTTAGTACTGATCTAACAGTAATACTTGTTTTAAAAATGTAATATGCGGTGTATGTATCAATATGGTGATTGAATAGCATTTTCGTAACAAACTAATATTAAATCAATAAATACTTTAGGAGAATGCCATCCTACGTTGTTACTTCATTATCGAAAATACATTTTGGTTGACATGACAACCTGTAAACACAATTGAAACGTCTGGAAAATATAATTGTTGACTTTGATTGTCAGTTATAATACCTCCGTCTGAAATAGCAACTTTATTATTCGATTTATTTCGTAATCTTTTACATTTTTCTTTGAATTTGATCGCAAAATGGAGTGGCCGAGTAAGAATATACCCAAAGGTGGAATTTTTAATAACGCCCGTGTAAAATATACCCCAGAAACACGAAAATTTGTACAAAGTAAGTCATATTTCCACGCATATTGACAAAATATCACATGATTTCTTTATACCATAGCTTTGATAAACGAGAGTAAAATGAGTATCGAGCAAAGGAATAAACTCGTATATTCCTTGCGTAGAGGAGACCCGCTGCCAGAAATTACTTATCCTCTAGGGAAAAGTAAACGCCCTCAGATATTTGAAGCACGAGTACGACCAGGAAGTTCAAAGCGTCGATCATTGCAAACAATTCGAGAAAGTGGTGCTTTTGAGAGAGAGACTTACAGACCAACCCCTGTGAAGTACAACAGTCAGAAGGCAAAAGAAGAGCTGATTAAAAAGATGTCGGGTGAGGATTCTAAAGGGCTAACAACCAACAAACGAAGGATTGTTCAGGAGGAAGCTCCCAAAAAAGAAATGAACAGATTTGAGGAATGTATGTGTTATTTCTAACGGTGTACCGATGAAAGCACCACGATGACTCCCTCATCGCACGCTACCAACACAAAATATTCCATCTCAACACTGAATCAACCAGACATATCCTCTACACGTCCCAACCCTATATATTTTTATTAATATGTCGGACGCTTTTATCGGGTCACATTTGAAACAGATTAACAATTTAATGTAATCAATTTTCTCTTACTTGTAAATATCTTTTCTTTGCAGTGAAGAATGAAATTAAAGAACGTGAAGACTGGCTCAAGGAAATGGAAGACTTGGGCGAGGGAGCAAAGTATCGCGGTCTGATGCGTTTACAAATTCTTGAGCGCATTAAGGAAATGGAATCTCTGCAGACCATGAAATAGCTTCCCCCATTACCTCTACAAATTTATACTTCTCGGAAACCTTTTGAAAATATACTCGAACTCCATTACATGTATTTTATTGTGCACGATAGGAAATGTACTGCAACAAGCAACAAAAGCAACAATTGGTAATTATAAATCGATACGCTGCGTGTGTTCGCACGGAAAATAAGCAAAAACCCCGTAATTTCATGCATGCTACATATTTAATTTCCTTACGAAACAATGGATGGGCAGCAATAAATACGATGGTGATCGCTATAAATTGATTTAAAGTGGGATACTGTTTAGAAAGCAGGTCAGGTAAAAGGTCGTTCTCTTTTCATCAAAACACTGGAGTTCTTGTTATACGATTGCATTTCGTGTTGCTCGCACGGCAAACGAGACAAAAAGTATGTTCACTTGCAAGGGCTGGGGACTGTTAATCAGAAGGGATATCGTTTTGAGAATAAAGCACAATAGGCAAGTACTCATTGGAAGAGAATTAGAATCGATTAAGTACATGAATGTTTCAATTATCGTGATTAATTGTAGCGACATATTATTCATGTACAATTAGATTAGTGCGACTTTTTTTGCAGCAGAAATAAGGCGTTGAAGCATGCATTACCAATTGTTTGCAGATTCATGTAGATTAGTAAAAAATTGAGCACATTGTAGAATTTTATCAGTGCAGTGTAGCGCGTTGTTTGTTCATAGAAAATTACACCGGTCATGTGGACAATCGAGTGTGATAATTGAAAAATCAATTCAAGTTGCGAGGAGAAGTTTAGTGCATTGTTCAACTTTCGAATTTTATTTATAGTTTGATGTAAGGATGACCATATTTAAAGGAATATAATATTGAAATAAACTGGCCTAAAATTGATCTAGACGTGCAAATCAGAAAAATATTTTGCGGCTTATTTTGTGCTTTGACGGAAGAACTAAAACTCTAAATATTTCCTAAAATAGCTTTTTAACAAATTCCTAGCAGTATTTTTGTCAATAAACATAATTTCTTAGATAAACTAGCTAAACATTCAAAATCAACTTAAGCGAAAATAGCTAATGACTTATATCTTGTTAAATATTTATCTAATAATGCAATTTTACGCCGTCTTAATTATTTTTCTTGTTCAATTGCATTGTTCGCTCTAGTTTGTCTTTACATCCGAAGCAACTGGGAATGGGACACAAGAAAACTGGAACGCCTATTAAATGTTAAGGCTACCAATGCCGAAAAGAGCTCAAATGATGCGGACGAATCGATAACTCATTACTAAATGCCATTTAATCACGATGAACTGTACACTACAACTCTCCAGAGATCATTGGTATAAGAAAAATATGAAATTATTTGAAAGCAGCTACCCAATTGAGCAAATAGTATAACGTGTTTGGCCGGTTTACTACATTTTCATATTTTCTGAACATTACAATTAACACGAAAAGTAAAGAACACGGGAGTAAATAATTTATTCCGTTGTCAAACAGAGATAAGATTTGACGAATAAAAGGAAAGCAAATAAAGTTTAAAGACCTTCTCCACCATTTGCCTGTTAAATCGTTCTACTGAACAACGGAAGCGGTAAAATGTAAATTGAGCATGGCATGAATGCTAAGAATAGGACGCGAAAAGGGCAGGCGATTATTATTTTTTAGTTTCATTATCTGATTCCCGGATATTTTTGCGCGTACCGAATGCGCAAAAACTAGGCATTCACCGACAAGGTCATTGCGATAAAGATTTACGGCCCGCGTGGCCTTTGGACGCGGTGCTTGAAGCGAAAACGTAGTGTGCGACAGTGTCGTGACCCACAGAGACCATGTCGGAACCACCACAACGCTTGAATATCGAACTAGGCCGAGACGCCGCGGAACCGAGCATTGCACGCCACCCCCGCCGCCCCAAATGGAAAATCCTGCACAGGCCGCCGCTAAATGCTGCAGTTGCGTCGTCGGTGGCGCACGAAGCGGACGGATTGACGTGCCGCGTGTGCTCCGATCAAACTCGGACACCCAAAAATTGTCATGCGAATTGGGCAAGAGCACATCAATTAAACCACAATACTCAATACCCAAGTGAAGGTTTACTACAGAGCGACATTGGACGCAATTGCAACTTGTGACGATTGAAGTCATTGATAAACGCTCGCAATGAAGAAGTTCATCAATGCGATCTTGGAGCGGTCGCCCAGTAAGCAGAAGATGCTGGAGAAACTTCCAGCAAGACCCAAGTCTCAGAGTGAGGTGGTTCGAATCACCTGCATCCTGATTGCCATTGTATTTTTTGTAAGTACGCGACGGATGGCTTTTATTGCATGCCTTACAACCTGGTTTTTGGGAATAATTTCCGAAATTTTCTGATCGCAGGTCACTATTGCGTTGGTGACCACTTTAGCTATCTTGGGGGTGATGAAAACCATCTATGTCTGGGCTCTTTTGACTACGGACATCAACGAGGAGCAATTGCTCATCGAACATAAACTTCATAATCAAGCAAATATTCAAAAGTTGAACAAGTCGCTCGATCGCGAAACCAGTAAGTATAAATACCCCCAAGATATAGATTAATATAGATATTGACTTAATCCGTGGAATAAATTCTAGTGTACTCCTCAATCTGCCTGATTGTTGCTGGATTTGGCTTCCAGTTATCCTGCGCCTGTATAGTCCTCCTCTACGGACTCCTCACAAAGAAAGCGCAAGCAATCTACGCCTGGATTATTTTCTCCTGTACAAACCTCGCCTGCCTTGGTATTGTCCTCCTCTTCATGGACCGCTTCACCAATATCCCTATCGATAATAAAGGTGTTGACGCATGCCTCGAAGGCTTTGCCATTGCTGTAGTCCTGTATGACATCCTGCTGTTCTACCATAGCAAGTCAATGATCCCCAAGAAGGAGAAAATCGTCGTAAAGGCGTATGGTGGATACACGCACACCGTCAGTCCTAATCTGGAGCTGCCGACCAAGCCTGCGGAGAACTACATTGTCTAAATCTGCAGCGAATTTGCGAATCCACTTTCCAAGCAAATATTAAATTGTAAAGGGATTTGTTGGTAAGCACGCGTCAAGCCTCTGTGCGTTTGAAAAATCTTACGTCCTTCCCTTAAGTTTATCTCAGTTAATGGACGCGAGTACGCGTGCGTATTTTTAACAAAACTTGTAGTTTAATCGCCGATTGAAAGTATATTAACAATAAGTGGGTGCTTCTAACGATTGCCCCAAAAGACAAGACACGATGCTGGGTTGCGTTAATCTATACATTGAATCGTTTACGATTGTTGACTAAATCATCTAAGACCTTTTATTCGTCTAGTGGCAATGCGCATCTGCTCTATGGTGTATTGTTTCCCAGTTGTTTTCGGGAAAGTTTCAACGAGGAGATTGTTTGCTAACTTAATGAACGGACGTGCGCGGATCGTCAAATGAGTAGTAGCGTCTTTAAATACTGTTTTCGGAGTTTCAGTGAGAACAAACAATGCCTTTTCCAAATGATTAAAAATATAAAAATAACTATGTAAGTTTACATACAAACAAACTTACATATGTTGTTTAGATACTTGACGAGTAGAATATCAATTTTCTGTGATAGAAAATCATTTGTAACCGTTACGGCTCTCATATTAACTTGCTACCTTGTAACCTTATGGAAGAATGTACTTAATTCAATATTCTGACAATAAAATTAAATCAACTTACCTGTTCGCCGTGGACTTCCTGGTGGTGGAATACAGTTTGAAGTACTTCACAATAAGTCATTAACGGAAATATGAAACTATAAATTAGTTTAGTTTTGTTCTGATAATCCGTAGCCATCGCGCGTTATTTTCAAAAATACCAACTGTACCAACTGTTACCAACCTCTTAAAATTTAAGACTTAGAAGTTAACAACGTTAATAGTGTGTAACTATGCAACTAAACAAGCACAACAATTCAAACCCTTGAAATAACTGCATATTACAAAACCCTATTAATAGTTTAAGGAAATAAAATTCTCACTAATTAAATGCATCCGTATTAATAAATCATAAACATTCCATTCTATATTAAATTATACGGATAACGCCGAAATGCTTCTTCTTATTCCCGAATTATAAAAAAAAACATCTCATGCAGAATGTGCACAACATCCTCATATAATCTCTACTGCAAATGCTCACAACTTACAAGTAATAGAATGTTTTTTTTTAGGTCAGTCGTGCAAGTTTAAACAGAAAGAATGCCAAGAAATCAATGAAAATTTTTATCAGCACTTAGCCACTTGAAGTTTAAGTTTCCCAAGCTATTGTGTCTCAAAAACTAATCAAGATTCTTTAGTAAGTTATAGAATATTCGTATTTCCAGACACATTCATCATCGCTTTCCTAATAAAACCCCAAGAATCCAGAACCTTATCAATCTTCTCTTGCATTCACAATCACCAAAACGCCTAACTTAGACGTATAATAGGATTAGATCCATCAAAGCCATCTTACTAAAGAAACATTTACAGGTGTCTCAAATGCAAAAATGCAATTTTTTTACATATATCACCCAAGCAGACACCTATCGACAAGGATTAGAGAGTTTACCTTCATCAACCAGCATCTGAAGATTCAAAGGTAGAATTACTCTTTATGGACCCAAAACTAAGTGTAATTTGAGTCATAACAAGGGTACCGAACTTTTCATTGATTCAATTAATAATAGAAAGGTTAGAAAATACAAGACGATCAAATGTGAGAGTAGTCAAGAGTTCAAGGAAGGAGAATACCGCGGAAACCAGCAGATTATGATATTTCCCAGAATATCATACTATACTGATGGACCTGACACCAATTTAGAGAATTTAGCACAGCACGTATTTGTTAATATAAAAAGTGAAATAAATGTTTGCATTCCCTATGAAATAGCCCATAGGATGAAGAGAGTATACATTAATCATTCAGATTGCTATTAATTAAGCATAGTATGTGTTAAATTGCTCAAATCCATGCATGACAACCACTAAACAAGTACCTGCCATGCATGAACATGACAATCCATTGTTAAGCAAATAAACTGACAACGTTGCAAAGTTTGGAAACTTTTGGAAGACACCATCTGTTTGCAGTATTTTTTAAATATGCATTATTAAAATTTGAACATTACAAACGCATAGAAAATGTAATGCCGCGGCTAACTGCGGCCTTCGACCTATGTGATTAGATGTGTATTGCGTATACGCTTCATATAAAAGTTATTCCCCGATGTTTTTCCTCAGTCACGACGCAGGATTGAGAGCTTAGGCGTCCTTGGTCTGGATGTATTTGATCAAGTCGACTACGCGGCTGGAGTAACCGTATTCGTTGTCGTACCAGGAGATGAGTTTGACGAATTTGTCATTCAGTTGGATGCCAGCAGCGGCATCAAAGATGGATGAGTGGGTGTCTCCAATGAAGTCACTGGAAACGACCTCCTCGTCGGTGTAGCCGAGAATACCCTGCAAGGGTCCATTGGCAGCCTCTCTGATCTTAGCCTTGATGTCGTCGTAGCTGGCGGATTTGCCCAAGCGAACAGTAAGATCTACTACGGAAACATTGGCAACTGGCACGCGAAAGGCCATGCCGGTGAGTTTGCCGTTCAAGGCGGGGATGACTTTACCAACAGCCTTCGCGGCCCCAGTGGCAGCGGGAATGATATTCTGGGCTGCGCCACGACCATCACGCCACAGCTTACCAGAGGGACCATCGACGGTTTTCTGGGTGGCGGTGGTGGCATGCACGGTGGTCATCAAACCCTCGACAATTTCGAAGTTGTCGTGGATAACTTTAGCCAAAGGAGCGAGGCAGTTAGTGGTGCAAGATGCGTTCGAAATGACCTACAATATTAAAAGCCATTACATCTTCATTGATAAAGATTACAATAATCAACTTACTTTGTGGTTCTTGTCATAAGCATCCAAGTTAACACCACAAACATACATGGGAGCATCAGCAGATGGTGCAGAAATGATGACCTTCTTAGCACCACCATTCAAATGAGCAGAAGCTTTGTCAATTGTGGTAAAGACACCAGTGCTCTCCACAATATACTCAGCACCAGCCTTGCCCCATGGTATAGCAGAGGGATCCCTCTCAGAGAAGACAGAGATTGAGTTGCCATTGACAATGAGCTTGCCATCCTTGGCTTCCACTTGTCCCTTGAATCTGCCGTGAGTCGAATCAAACTTAAAGAGGTAGACCATGTAATCAAGACCAATGAATGGATCGTTGATAGCGACCACTTTCGCGCCTTTGTCGATGGCGGCCCTGAGAACCAGGCGACCAATGCGGCCAAAACCGTTGATACCAATGTTGGACATGCTACAAACCAAAATTCAATTAGTCCTAGTGTCTAATAACAATAACAAATATGTCGGTTGCGTTTACATTATTGAGGTTGTGGGAAATAGCCACGTTTTTCAAAAACTTTAGACCAGTTTAATAATTCGAGACTTGCGGTCAAATGAAGGTCAACATCACAGGCGTGCCGGCAATTCCTCTCGCGTGTTTCACGCAATTGTTTATCGTATAACTATTGTTATTACCAACCGATATGATTGGCAAGCTCATTGATTGTTATAGCTTGAGATAATAGACTGCTAGCAAGCCGATTAATGAACGCAGAAATAAATTTATGACTTACATTACTGCAGGGTTGAGACAAGCTGCGAACGTAGAAACAAGCAGACGCTGTGTCGTTTGAAGGACGTCGGTCGAATTTATAATGTGCTAGAGTTGCCCCCTTAGCACTCTGTCACGTGAGTCAACGCGACGAATATCACGCTGATTGGTGCCTGCTTCAAACAGCTTCAATCGGTTCAAATCAGTCGCATCCATCTATAATCGCCCTGGTTCACTTAGATGTGTGACAAATCCAATAATATTATTTAATTCCATTCTCGAATCAAAATCATCCCAGTTGCTACCTGCTGGGCCACCACTAATAAAGTGGATTTGTTAACTTAACCGCTTTTCAAACAGATTGTACGTTTTTGCTTCATTCACATGTTGTGGCTTATTACAAAACATGATTCTGCTTTTCAATCACATTGTTATCTCGAGATGTGCTTAATGCACGTCGATAATTTTACAAGTTCAGTTGGGAGAGGTCAATATGTGGTAGACAAAGAAAACTCGATTAATAACATCGTGCAAGTTCAAATTTAAACCGCAAAGTTGAAATCATTTTAGACATACGAAATTAACAAGAGGGATTATCTATAGACATCATTTTTCATTATGTTAATTAAAAATGTGGCATACAAATCTAATACAGATACTGAATCAAATAGATCATTATATTTATGGCATCAAAAATCTGTAAAACTCCTTAAATGATTAAATTTATTTGTGCAAATGAACGAGGAGATAATTGAAACGTAAAAGCATTGCCAAATATGACCTACCATTGTCACAGAATGGTCAAACTTTGCATTGCACACTTATGGCATTTCGTGATATTTCGCATTATCATCATTCAATCGCTGTAATAAAATCTTTCCAACGTCCACAAGTCGATTTTCCTTATCATAATCTGAAATAAAATCAGCAATATTAAATTGCGTTAAGTGGTTGATGTGGTGCGAGGGTGAATAAGGGGACCGACAAGCGCCTTTGTCAGTGGGCCCAATATTTACCAGCATATAAGATAAACTCAACCAATCCTCTTGTCATCGAACACTCCTCCACAAGTTTTAAAAGAGTTAAGTAAAACTGCCACACAATATCTTTTTTGTGTAACTTATAATAACCTGGAATATATGAAATCATATTAATTAATGCAGTGCGTAAAGATACTGTAAGTAAATAAAATGATTTACTTCCGAACATGTCATTGGACTTAACGCTCTCGTCAAATGTCTTCAAGGGAGAAGCGTATTCAGCAGCAACATAGATATATCCACCATTAAATTGTATTTTATAAACGGAGTTCTTGTAGTTGCGGTTTTTAACGCCTGCACGGTCCTCCTCTCGGGCATTCAATGTCTAAACAAAATCGACATTCAAATCGTAAAGGCCTTCTTAAAAATATGGAACAAAAATACTTTTGCTTCGTCCATAATTGGTGAAATATCATTGAGACGAAATGGGCAAGACATTGAGAGTGGTACTAATATGTACAATGCGCGGCGGGCAAACTTAATTTGATGTCTTGATTCGTACGTATCCATGGAGTATTTTAATCCGCTGGTTTTTGTTGCATTGGCTGGGAGGAGGATTTTCAAATATCCATAGAAGTAACTGATTGCCATGGTAGCACCGACGTCCACATTGTTTGGCGATGAGATTTCAATAGATTTGTAAATTGGCGACTTTTTCTTAAAAGAAGAACAAACCAAACTCATTCCAATAAAATAAGACTCTCAAATCGATTCACCGATTTGCACTCTCCACAATATATTCTCCTTCCCCCTGATTCAACCGGACCAAACCAATACCCGCCGCCCTCAATCCACACTCTACTGTAAGATCATTGTGCCTACCATTTGAAGTAACGGAGATAGCGTGTAAAGAACCATCACAAAAAGAACCGCAGCCCAAGATTCATTAGATTGTTCTTTCCAGAAAACATAAGTGAAAACAGCAGCAAAGCAAGCAGCAACGTACATTATCTTCGAGTTACCGAAGATAATCTCTAGTAAATTCCATATATTGTCGTCATAGCGATTTTTAAGATATTCGTACTCCGCTTTCCACAGAATCACGCGATGGAAAATCTCCGTCATTAATAACGATAGAACCATTTTCAATGCTGGAAAATAAAACAATATGATTATTTTGTTATTAGGTAATGACAAACTCATAGTAGTAATGCACCGCAAATTAGCAAAGTGCGTCACGAGAATAAAAATTTGATTACAAAGTGGTTTATATAAGTTGAATGTAAAGCGGTTTTTCTAACATTAAAAAATTTAAAATGTTGCTTGGTATATATTTCATTGAATTCTGTATGTTTCCTGTGTTGATCTGTATGTATTGAATTTTATCTTGTGTAGTATTCGTTTTAAAGTAGACTCTCTTTGCTAGATAATATTAGTGAGGTGTATGGTGATGAATCAATTCAAATGTTTTACTTCAATCGGCAGCATGCAAGCGATAAACTGCAACTAACAGGCGACAATTTTTCCACACTAATACAAAATGGGAAAGCAATAAAATTTCTGATTCATGGATGGGGAGAATCTTCGGATAGAGCTTACTTCCATCAAATGACACATGAATATCTTGTACAAAATGATGTCCAAATCGTGCAAGTTGATTGGAGTGTGCTTGGGAGTAAGCCCTATCTAGAAGCTGCTGAGAATACTAAAAACGTAGGTAAGTTGATAAACACGGCATTTGACTGTAGCAACGACAGCGAAACATAGATTCGGAGGGCACGATAAATTTAAGTCGATAAAGGAAATGTCCCTTGTATTCGTCATCAAAAGGTCGTAAATTTGTAATTCACAGGAAGGTACCTCGCCGAATTCATAATCAAACTACAAGAAACCTCCACTACAGAAATATTTCCTCACATACATCTAATCGGACATTCTTTGGGAGCGCATGCAGCAGGCCATGTAGGAAAAATGCTCAAACGATCCGGTCAGCTTCCGGGACGCATCACAGGTTTAGATCCAGCGGGACCTCACTTCGACCTTGTGATCTCGGAACGTTTAACACTCAATGATGCCGTTTTTGTGGATATAACTCACACAGATTCAAATTATTTTGGACTAGAAGAAGCCACAGGTCATGTGGACTTCTACCCGAATGGTGGGCATCGTCCACAACCAGGATGCGAATTGTTTAACATTGAATTACTTCAACTTGATCCAAGTCTGATTGGTTTCTGCAGCCATATAAAAAGTTACATGTTCTTCATTGCATCTATTAACAATGAAACAGAGAAAGCAACAAAATGCAATACTTATGAAGATTTTAAGAGAAACAATTGTGGCTTGAATCAGCAAATCATTTATGGAGATCATGCAAATACTGGTAGTATGGGAAAGTATTACTTTGATACTGGACACCAACTACACATCTTTGAACCAATTGAAGCTAGACCACAGATTTTCAACAAAAGCTTTACTTCAGGAATTGTTCAGAATTTATTGAAGAATAAGCATTAATTGTCAAGTTACTTACCCAATAATACCAAATCTTGAATACTATTAGTAAGCAAGAAAGCACCTAAAAGATATAGAACATGATATTATGTAATTGCATGATACTCAGTCTTCTTATTGCCTGTGAAACAAGGAATGATGACAGGCGGAATCAAAAGTATATATACGTTCTGCCTTCTTGGAGGAATTTGTTCTGGTATATTTAGAGTACCATCAGAATTATGTTTCACATACTTGAAATGAAGAAAATTGTATGAGATCAAGTAGTATATATAATATGGTGCACATACAAATCTGGCCATTGTTGTTTCTTCTGAAAAAAGGTAATGTGAAGTACCGGATATTATTCAAATATTCAACAAAATCATGATTATTTAAAATACATATTGATAGCCGAACAGTACGTGTCTAAAGATGAGCAAAACACCCAGCTTACGCAGCTTACCAAAGCATATTTGACAATTGACAGCACAAACAGCTGCTCAATCAAGAGTACACGTCAGCTTCAAATTTGAATAGAAATCAATATCAAAGAAAGTATGTAGTACTTCTAACTTGTTATTTAATGTATAGTAAAATTAAAGCAATTGTCAATAGAATAACTTTGCCTGTTTGTGTTCATCTCTTGTATTTACTTTTTGCAAATTGCGTTTTATTTGCAAAAATTGCGCCCTCTATAAGATCCCAAAAACACTATAGTAATAAACAAAAATGGCTGACGTCGATGTGCTCGCTGTGCGCCGCGAAAGAAGACAACGCCGAATCCTCGAGAATGCCGACCGCCGTATGAGAAGCTTCAAGAACATACAGAAGTCCATTGATGAAGAATTCGACAGGCCATCATCCAGCCAATTCGCACCTATAATCGACAATTCTCAATTGAACCTCGAGTCCCCAGCAATTAGTTCATCATCTCCAGCTTCTATCACCAACCACGAATCTGAAGAGTCTGAAGTGCTTGATGAAGGAAACCTCTTGGGATCTGTGTCCACGTTGAAGGCCAAACAGGAGACACCTACATCACCAGACCGCTATCGCCAAGTAATCATCTTCCTTCTAGGATTGACCATCCGATACATCAATCTGATATTTGAAAGAGGTGAAGATATTGTAGGTGTTGATCTGAGTTATCTGCACCTGGATTATATCTTCCTTCCATTTATCCTTTACGAAATAACGGAGTACTTTCTATTTTGCCCCAAGGAAGATGTCAAATTTATAAACCTGATGCTTGCACTGATCAATATCAAGGGGGATTGGGTTAATGCAATTTTGATCAGACTCAGGCATTTGCTTAGAGTGGTGAAGGACATGCCACTGTACTTCTTTGCTTATATTTTCTTGGACATGATGTTTGCTTTGTTTAATGTTGATGAAGAGGTGGTGTAATTTTCGATACTGTAGGTTATTTTAATAGTTTGGTTGCTGTTTTCCTTATCATCATTGAGAAATATTTTGATGTTCATTGTACTTTGCTTCTGTTAAGAGTGAAGTTATTGAAAGAAATAATCACAATCTGTACAGTGATGAAACCTTCTCAAGCATGTTTCCAGCCAAACTTGCATGCATGATTGTATTGTTTTGTCCCAATCTGATAAATTATTACCTCATTGTATAATTAATGAAAGTTTATATGTGATTTCATACAATTTCCCAAATATTACAAACACCAGCAATTCTTAGATACGTTAAGTGTGAAGTGAACAATCATAAACAGCAAAAAGAAGAAATATGAACTATTCAATTAAGTTCATGGCATACATATTGAATTGCAATTAGAAATTATCAGTAATACCTGCTAGGGGCGCATTACACTTGAATTTGAAGCGACCGAAAACAAAATACCGCGAACATGTTGGGCTGTTCAAAAGATTCTGTAGTGCAAACCCATTTCTTTTAAATTTGAAAGCATACTGATAATTCATCATTACAAGACATTCATTCTTCGGTTTTAACTAATACAATTGATTTAAATAATTAAGATTAAAAGAAAACTAAAATCATAGCACATATCTTCTTTCCTGTCATTTCATCATATGTAAACATAAAAAAGAAAGAGTTGTCTTAAACTACCACTTACAGTAGAGAACTGCAGCGTCGACAAAAGATTATCCATCATATTAACTTGTAGATGTAGTTTCAATAAGTCGATACATGCTGAGATGAATTCAGTTCTAACGCGTGTCTTGCAGTTTCCTCACACTGCGGATTAGAAATAATTGAAGGTGATTAAGCATCAAAGTAGCACGTAGTTATTTGCGGTTAAAAGTTAAGCAAATCAAACTTCATAAATCTACAGTTATAGTCAAATAAAGTGCAAAACAAAACCCCGATTTACCGTGAGCTGCTGCGGGAGCTACTCCTGGTACGATTCCTACGTCGTGGAGGTGGACTCCTTGACGGCTGCCATCTCCTAGGTGGGCTCCTGCGCTGCGGCCGGAAAGGCGAGCGGCGCCGAAAGCGTGGTGGTGTGCGTCTCCGCACAGGGGGACGGCGTTGATGTTGCGGCGGTGGCGAGCGCCTTGCAGGGGCGACACGTGGCACCGGAACCAAGACTGGTGCTGCGGTGATCTCTTGACCATCAATTTGTCCCCCATCCATGTTCTTCATTGCATTTTCAGCATCGTCAGCGGTTTCAAACTCCACATATGCGTAACCACGTCCAATAGTCGGGTGAACGTGGTCTTTGGGAAACTCAATATTCTTGACTTTCCCGTAAGTCGAGAAGATCTCGTGGATATGATCCTTATTAACGGAGCGAGTGAGTCGCCCAATGTGAATCTTGGTAGGACGTGGGGATGGTGAGCGACGACGACGCTTATTTTTGGAGCGTGATCGTGATCTGGATCGCGACTTTGTGCGAACCTTTGATTCCTCCTTCACGGGTGTACGTCCTTTGCCATCCTTGTCTTCTTTAGACTTAGATTTATCCCGTGTGCTGGTTCTATCCTTTTCAGCCTTGACTTTAGCTTTGGAGTCTTTATCTTTGCTCTTTTTAGTGCTAGATGAATGGGAACGACGACGCGGTCGGGACCGATTACGGTCACTGCTAGTTGTGGAGCTATCAGATGAGCTACTGCTGGAGTGAGTGCTTGAAGAGGAGCTGGAAGAGCTTGAAGACACTGAGCTGCTGGTAGAACTTCCATCCGAAGAACTGTAGGCAGAATCAGAAGTATCAGCCATGTTTTGCTTATGCCAAGTCACAAAAGGTGTGCAATAAAAAACAAAACAAATGAACATTGTTTACCTGCCACTGTCACTATCACTGCTGCTGCTATCATCTGCTTTCTTTTTCTTTTCCTTTGATCGTTCTTTCTTCTTTTCCTTTTCTTTAATCTCTGGGTGTAATTTAGCCCTAGGCATGAATGTTGAGTAAAGCGTTGTTGTAATAACCTTAGAATACTTACATTTTCACCGGGGCGTCAATTGTGCTGCAGGTTTAATTCTGAAAACACAAGTGCTTCCAATTTCCCGCCAATTGATTATTAAACGAATTGATGAGGAGTCTAGTTGGCGATGAAAACTTATTATACACGTTTTACGAATGTGGACATCGCGAAAATGACTCGCGACGCAAACCAAGCGGCCACTATCGACTACCGACTAGGTCTACTACGCCACCAAGCACGCCAAGTGTGCAAACAAGGATTGGAGGAGAGTGAAAGAAGGTTGGCATCACTGCTAACTAAACTAGCAGCACGCACAGCAGGCAACTTCAAACTGCTTTCAATTGAACGTATTTTTAATTTAATAACGTTACACCACATTGAAATTAAGCAATAATTATTGCGGGAAATCGTTTCGAACAAGTTCATTGTGCCAATAGCAACCAAGATTTTATTTATATTTCAAGGCACTCGTCGTTCTCATTCTGCAGCAGCTAAAAATAAAACAAAACAGTTATAAACGGTCTAAGAATGTTATCAGTAATCAATAATATGATTGCAGATATGTTTACTGCGTGTTTTATATTTTATTACGTCAGTTAACAGTTTTATTTTAAGTGATAAACGGAAAGTTTTTTCTCAGTGCTTTTTCAAATATAAACTAAAAATCTAGCAGCAATCATCGAGCAAATATGGTGTTCATACATATTAAATTGATGGCAATTGAAGATTAATTGCAGGAAACATGAAAGGAAGCCTCGGGTTCATCGATAACAAAAACGCAAGTTAATTTATCCTCCAAACTGTCGCATTGCTGCGAACAATTTATTCAATGATGTACAGTGTAATAGTATTCCGCAAACATGTTGCATTTTCTTATTTTAGTCCTTACCCTGCCCAGGACGTCCTCCTCTAATATTACTGAAAATACCAATATAGATCGCAACGTAAGAAGAGACATTGCATTCAGTGACATGGCAGTAAAATGCACCATGCAGATAATAGAAACGTTACTCATATCGCCAGCAATTGTAACTGTGGTGCCGTATCAGATAAAGTCCTTTCCACATTATGAAACTACTCAGAGAATTATTAATTTCCTTTATAATTCCTGGGAGAAAGATATAATCGTGAAGATGGCCAATGGTTCAAATACAAAGATAACGTTCAAGAGTAGTCAAATCTGCGTGGCAAATTGTGGTAAAAAAGAAAGGAAACGACATGGAGTATACAGGTATCAACACATATCGAAAAAAGGCAGTGACGCCTATGTGATATTTCTGGAGACGTTTGCAGGTTTGGCCACTGTCATAAAGAATTTGCGAAAGTCGCCAGATACTTTTAATGGCAGCGCGAATTTTATTCTGGTCTATGGAAACTTTGTAGAAGGCAGTGTCTTTATAAGTAACAGAGTTTTAAGAAGGATGTATGACTTCCAGTTGTATAAGACTTATATTATTCAACCAGAAAGCCTTAACCAATTTACAGTTCTCAGCACGGTGCTGTTTCAGTGGAATAATCCAGAAGACCTGAAGACTTGTGGGAGATATCCTTCTTTCCGGATCATTGGTCAATGTGTAAATGGCAATTTTACTTATAGTCAATCCTCGGAAAATATAAAACGTAGAAAAGCTTTAAATTGTCTGCAAAAAGTACAGTTAATGGTTATCCCTCCAATGGTCTTATCAAAATATAGTGGCGTGGAGATTGAAATCCTGAACGCAACTGGACGGCATCTCAACATATCATTTAGCTATGATGTAGAAACTTCAGCAATCGACTGGGGAACAAGAATACAGAAAAATGATGGGCTTTGTCATTTCAATTGTAGTTCATGGACCAAACTTCTACATAGAATTGAGAATGATCCATACTTGATCGGTGTTGGACGAGTTACAGTGACGCCAAACCGTTCGGAAGATTTTACTTTTTCCAAGACTTATTACCAAGAAGATATGGTGTGGGTAGTACCAAGCGCGGGATTAATACCTCCTTGGGCTTCAATCATCACTATATTTGAATGGCCCACTTGGGCTACGTTGCTTAGTCTCGTCATATTTATGGGGCTATTAACTTATATCTATACTAAACTCTGCGGAAGGAGAGAGTTTAACTTTCTGCATTCGTTCTCTGCTTCAATATTGCTGTCAACTCAGATATTTTTTGTTGCTGTGGTAGCGACTGTACCAAAGAGCAATCCAGTTCGGTGTCTGTTCATGTGCTACACGATGTTTATGATCATAGTCGGAAATGTTTACCAGAGTAGTCTTATCAATGTTCTAACCAATCCCAGATACGAGCATCAGATTGACACTGAAGATGAAGTCTTTGAGTCTGGGATTGGTATCGGTGGTTTGGCAAGTCGAAAGGATATATTTGATAACACAGCATCAGAGAGAGACTATCGTATTTATAACAATTATGAGATCTATGATATTGTCAACGATACTGAGTTCCAGTGGTTGTTGACAGTTGCTCAAGATAGGGACACCATTACTATCCTTGGTAGATACTACGCTGAATATTTCATTGCCCAGAAAGACGAGTATGTTGTTCTGCCGAATGGGAGAGCAAAAGTACACTTGATCAAAGATCATGTGCTTTATACAGAGCAAGCAAGTATGATCTTCCCGAAAACATACCTCTTGAAGGACTTCTTTGACGAGGTAATTACATGGCTGATTGAAGGCGGTTTTATAAAATATTGGCAGAATAAATATAACAAAGAGGCGGGTCAGAGCTTGGTTCACACTAGGATTCTATCTAATGATACGCTGAAAGATTATCATCATAACGATAATGAGGAGAATTCGAGTGCCATTGTGATTACTTTGGGCCACATGCCAGGAATATTTGCAATATATATTATTGGACATGGAGCTGGAATATTGGCATTTACTTGTGAATATATTTATTACCGAATTAGAAATTATTATCTGCAGAAACGCATTCGGAATAAGATGCGGTGGAAGAGACTTGTTATGAAGCAACGGATAAACCCTAAGCGAAACGTGAAGACTCCAGCAATACCCAGTCCCACAGTAACAGTTTCTTTTGATCGGTACAAAAAACGAAATCCAAACTTCAAGTTGCAATTCATCAAACAAAAAACTCCACGATTGTAAGTTATAGCTGATGGACATTAAACTAGGGCACTGTGAAGGCAAATACTTGGACTGATTTACACGTATCCATCACTTATCTGACCAACCTCATACGCATTCCAATTAGGGCTGAAGTACCGCATAAAGTCAATCAGATATAACTGATGATCTTTAATAGAAGTGTTTTATGTGCACATAAATATATATTGTTTCTATAATTTTGCTTGATTAAAAGGGTATAAATTACCAATATCCATAAAATTATGGAGTATATAACGCAAGGATGGTGAGATTATAATTTAATTATAATGTAGAAACTCTTACAACTCACTAGAAAATCGGAATAAAAAAGAACTTCGGGTATATCACTTCAATCGTAGCTTATGGCTTAACTTCTAAACTGAATCGAGAATGATCCATATTTGATTGGTGTTGGAAGAGTTACAGTGAGTCTAAATACCAAATACCAAGACTATATAGTGTGTGTGGTACCAAGTGCAGACTTGATACCTCCGTGGGTTTCTATTGTTGTGATAATCATGGGGAGTTTAACTTTCACAGTCGGCAAAACTAGAGAATTCAGCTACATCCTTTGGTTTAATATTGGTAGCAACACGGATATTTTGATATTGCTGTTGTAATTCACCCAAAGAGGCCTATGCTGAGTTTTTCCACAAATGGATTTCTTTTGGCATATCAGTGGCAAATGGTGGGACTGATATTTTCTTATCCATTCCAGATCTAACCAGCTTCAAACTAATCCATTCCGCTTCTCTCATTGCGAAGTCGAGAAAATAGTTATAACTGATGATCTCAAATGGACGTGAATTATGCGCACACAAATATATATTATTTATAGCATTTGGCTTGAGTACATGGGTACATAAATTAATAATAACCATCAAATTATAGAGTATACATGGATATAATATAAATGGTTAAGGCATACATGATTATAAATTGCAAGTCTATTGTTGATTGTAAGTGTAAAAGGTTGAAGATGCAAGGATGGTTAAATTATAATCTTCACTTGGGGACAAGAATTCATTCTCGTGCCTGGGGAGCATAGAGCGACGCTTGAGTTCCTTCGAAATCATGTTGATAAGTTCATCAGCGACATCTAATTCGTCAAAATAGCTCAGCAGACCATCCAACATCTTCAAGAGTTGATTGTACTTCTTTAAACCATCTCTGGTCGATTCCAACAAGCGTTCCACATCGGAAACGGAGATTACCGGAAAGATCATCTTCATGCTTGCATTGACTATCTTCACCTCAGAAATGACTTCCATCTGCACTTGCTCAAAGTCGTAGTTATGAACGAGCTGCTCCATATGTGCCATGATGCTTTCAATTTTCTTCATTTCCTTATCGATGTACCTCTTCTTACGAAGCATTACTTGAGCTCGGCTACAACAAATATAGACAAAAATCTAGTAACACTTGTGCATAAACCCAAAGAGATGAACTTACTCTCTCATTCCATGCATCACCAGATCTTTAATAAGGATTTTCTCCTTCATCTGTCTGTTAAAAATGGTCTCACGAAAAAAAGCCAGTTTGGTTTTGATTTTCCGAAACTCCTATAGAATATATGAGGGTAAAATATTAATATTTTCACCAATTGGAATTCTATTTTGCTTTGACCTACCACATGCGTACTTTCTTCACTACCGTACTTGATTTTCATGTAGGTGTTGCCCATTTTGTAAGGTAGTTTTGCTGAGTAGTGGCAAGTTTTCGTTGGGTATACTGCTACAATTACCTGGAATTTGCACAAAGACGCCTTTTTATAATCAAGTGTTATCAGTAATGATTGGGCATTAGTAATTAGCCACCAGGGATATTTATTATCTACGGTTGCCATCAAATTTCACCTGGAATGTTTACAATAGTCTGGTATAATTGATTGCAATCATTTTTTTTAATGATAATTTGTAATTCAATATTGTTATTTGACTATTTTTTAATTTTTGCTGGAAATGAGATTGTATTATATGCCTGACAAACATAATTCAACACACTTAATGCTGTTCAAAAAAAAAAAAAAAACGATAAGAAAGGATAGTATAGGCTGTTTCACTTAATTAATTCATGGGTTTCTTAAATCAATAGATCCTAAAGTTTCAATCCCTACAAAACAAATTGACATGCTTCTTCTTTACATTTGTCAAACATTTTACGCCGCTGCTTTAAATAAAACAAGGACTAAAAAAACAACAAATAATATCACTTGGTAAGTCCATAATTTTTATTGATCTACCGGTTAAACATTGATGATATATTTCTATGGTAGAAACAAACAAATCCACATCCATACCAACATTTAAGAATAACAAGCCGATGTTTCCAAGAAGTTAAAATCAAAATCAACCTCATGCATGTAGAAGTCATCCTCCAGAGTCCTAGGATATCTCGGACAGCGCCTGTTCTCGTACTCTTTGATATCAGCCAGTTCATCAAAGACATCCATCTCATCATATCTACTTAAAGTTCCAATCAATATATTGAGGAACTCCATTCCTAACTCCATTGATTTTGGAGTCCAACAAATGATCATTGCGAGGAATTATGATAATAGATTGCACGCGTTTATAATTGTTTTTAAAGTTTTTTATCCAATCAATTATATCCAGCTTTACGTCACTAAAATTGTATTTGTCAAGAATTTCTTCAATTCAATTCAATTCAATTTCTTCAAGCCTCAAATTTTTTCAATTCGTTTCCAATGAATATCAATAGGGCCCGACAAAATTCAACAATCCTTGGAATAAAATCATCTCAACATATTGCAAACTGTACTCTCTTTTGCCCTGTATGATGAGATCCTTAATAAGGCTTCTATCGGCTGCCTACTTACCGAAGAACAGCAGACGGAGAGCAGTGTACTTCCTTCTTAGCTTTTTAGTCACCTACCATTGAGAAATCATGATTATTCCAAATTAAGGAAATCCAATAATGTGAAATACTTGACCTTACTGCTTTATCTTGATGGTTATACTTAAACTTCATAAACAAGTTGCCCATTTTGCTGATCAGCTCTATGAATATCGCTAGTTTTCGGTTAGAACAATACTTTGCAAATGATCTACGTTTGCACAAATGTTCATATTTATTAACGATGTTATCAACAATGATTCGATATTGGTAATTTACAACTTTGTTGAATTTTCATGCCATTACAACAAGAAATCACTGTAATACAATGAAGATATACCGGCACTGTATTCACATTTTTAGTGGGCTCATCATATCAAGATGTAATATAGGTGGTTAGTTTACTGGTGGTTTAACACTTTAAGTACAAAATAATGGCGACAATAAAAATAAAATGTGCCAAAAGCTAGCAGTTACATAACGCGGATTTGTAGAAGTTGAAAACATCCTGGATATTTGGTAACGTCTATGATGGTTGTATAGAAATGTTGCTACTTACTATTTTATTGCGACTTGCTGTACCAATTAAACAGCAATTCCGATATGCTTATAATATCACAATGTAAACTCCACTTTTCATTTGATTTTAAAGTACGCGACAATTCTAATAATACAACAACATTTATTTTACTATAACTTTTGAACAAGCTGACTTCTTCATACTCTGCGACCGCACAAACGACCTACGTGGGCGATAAATTGCACGTAACTGCATAATTTCAGTGATATGCATTCAGTCGTCTTTGACTTTTGCAACTTTAATCGATTTCAGTTATAAATAGATTGTGGGATTGTTTTCTTAAAACAATCGTAATTAGTGTTTTGAGCGCATGTCTGTGCCATTAAAGTTTAATGGTGCAGGACATTTTTACATGGAAAGGAATGGGGGACTTTCTATAAACCAAACTATAGCAATGATGACTTTCAAAGCCCGAATGGATAATACCATCTACACATTTTATGCTTGATGTAAACAATGAAAATCAGATTTATTCCATTTTTTACCAACACAAGATGATGTCCTGAAAAAGATGAATTCAGTTGAAGTTCGTCTGGAATCAGATGATATTTTCGAGCTAATTGTGTTTTCAAGTTCACGCACGTGCTCACCTTATATTACCCTTACGTGATTTTTTCCAGTGTTTTGGTGGAATCAAATGCAAGTAATTTAAAGCGGGCATAGCAACAAAACCCAGTTAGAACATTTTCAATTCCAGCTATCCTGCAAAAGTATGTGGAAGAGTCATGGATGTAAAGGACAATAAATGTACATATTGGGTTTTAAAAGGGAGACATTAGTGTTAGACATTATTAAGATCTATCCAATTCAATTAATCTATTTGTAAAAGTATGCAATTATAAAATTTATTTTTGTTTTAAAAAACGAATTGGGAGCAAAAGCGTTGTATTTGAAATTAAAAATCAACCGAGGTATTGAAAAGAAACTAATTGCATCATTAGATTTCAAAGGAAATTGGTATTCCAAGTAAAAATGAATAACTTCTTGCAGAAACAGCTTTTAGCGTTTGCCATAACGTAAATTAATCTCCATCACGTTTTAAGTCTCTAAGGCAAACATATTATAGAACAAAGCCAAACCAACTGAGTGCAGTACAACAATACTACAACAATAAAGGACATCTCAATAATTGCATTAACCAAAGCATCTGGTTGTTAGATTTGCTTGGCGACATATAATATTATCAAACAAAAATGTAAGCAACCACATGACAACTCCAGGTGGGTCCGTCATTTTCGGCTCTAAACATGTATCATTCACATCTCTCCGTCTAAAAATTTCCAGTGATTTTGTAAACGCAATCTCAACTAGAAAATAATTGTTCCTCGCGCAGCTGACATGATCACAAAGGGCATCTAGCCGTCTAAGATGACTTCTGAGAGGTATGCCTCTTTATCCGTATTAATTAGCATGTTTGCTGTGTCTAGTATCCAATTGCATGCTTCTGGAAATTATACGAACATCTTGGGCACATATGCTTGGGCACTCTGTGCATCTGTTCATCACGTTGGGCTATTTTTGCTTTCTGTCGAGCGCTGTGTGCTGAAGGTTCTCAATGCCTTGGTCCCACGGTACCAAAAATAAAACCTGAGCATCTCGACGTTTCCCAATTCGTTTCCACATTCTGATAAACGAAGCAGCTCAGTATTGGTTTGTAAGCAATCGAGAGTGGTCGGTGCAGTTGCGCAGAAGGCAAAATGTCTTTCGTTAAGGGAGTATGGCGCCTCTTAAAGAGATGCTATATTCTTGGATACAAGTAGGTACTCGTAGTAAAAGTGAATTTATTGAGAGTACTATGATACTTTGGTGTATGTGTGGCCTGTTGAGACGGCATGCATACCATTCTATGGTGAGCAGGTTGAATAACAATTAGGCCTAAAGCAATTGAGGTAGCGTAAGAGTTGTTACTTTTTGTGAAATAAAGTGATGATTAAGTAAAGCCACCACAGATTTAATCAAATAAAGCATGACCATTGTAGACATTGTAATTATTGAGATGCTACAGTGAAATACAGTATATAGAAATAAATCTTTTCTGTCTTCAGCAAGAAAAACAACGTACTAGGAATGAATCCCCTTTTGATTTCGACATTTTTCATCTTCCTCACCGCCATGCTAGCATCCATATTTCGAATGCTGGTGAAGAAATTTTTAAACGACAGCTTGGCCAAGCAAATGTTATTGGAATTTATCGCCACAGCTGAATTATGCGCTGTATGTTTTGAGCTCGTCATTGGTAATCCGTAAACATTCCCTCACCAATTAAAAATCTAACCAATATGCTTTTTCCATAGTTGCTGATAACTATGGGGTTTGGGTGTATGCATTATACCTCTTCATACTGACTCTATGGTGGTCAAGGGTATGGAAAATTGAATCTGCTTGTCCCTACACCGAAATGGAGAAAGTCGTTGAAGGCAATCAAGAAGCTGTAAAAGCCTTGCTCATTATAATTGCCCAAATATTGGGAGGTATTCTGATTTACTACTATGTCCATGTACTTTGGTCCATGGAATTAAGTGAGACCCATCGCGGAAGAGCAGCGGAAGAGTGTAAAGCAGACCTACAGGTATATACCACATTGGCAGCTTCCTAAACAAACCATCGCAGCTATCCTAAATGAATTCCTAGCCCACCTTGAAGAGACGCCTACTAACGGAAATCCTTGGAACCTTAATATCCTTATTCCCAAAGAAGTATATTATCAAATGTCATCCCGAACATGCTATACCTTTTGGTATATTGTGGGATCTCACATTTTCCTTATCCGCAAAGTTGCTCCGAGTTGGACCTGTACAAATGAACGCAGCATTAGCCTCTGGTTTCACATGGAAGTGTACTCATATTGTTCATATTATTATTGCCTACTGGTTTGGTAGTAATCTAGGTGCGCTGGCGGCATTAATCCTTGTGAAGAAGGCAACATGCCAACCAAGAGTTGCTATCGAAAGGCATTTCTCAGCGAATAGCTCCACTTCGATTTAAAAGCTTAAAACATGAAGGTCCAAAGCAATCTTATCTACATTATACTCCCCACCTTGTGAAAGCACCAAGTCTTTATACTTTGTACCATTTCTATTGTATTATTGCAGGTTTCAGCTGCAATGGGCACATTCGTAGAAGGCCTGTCAACGTGTGCATGTCGACTGGCATCCCGTTTCTTAAATGACTCCAACGCGCGCTTTGCTGCCATTGCCGATCCTTTCTTTGCCACAATGATGGTAGTGGCAGCTTTCAACTACTCTGGCGGTTACTTCAATCCAGCGCTAGCAACTTCATTGAAGGCAGGTTGCGAGGGCCACACTCTAGTCGAATTTATGGTAGTTTACTGGTTTGGGGCATGTGCTGGGGCCATCGCAAGCATATACATTTATAGATCGGATAGCTTTAGGCAATTCGCGGAAAAGATTAAAGCTAAAACGGTATGAGATGTGAGATGAAGTAAATAAATCGGGAAAGTAAGCACGACAGGTGACTTAATGTATTCTAGTCAATAAAGAATGTGATATACAAGTATGAAACAAACAATTCTTACTAATCGAAACGTACAAAAGAAAAAACGTCTTCTAGAACATCTAGCTAATCTGGACATCGTGTTAATTCATCCTGATTTTTAACTCATCGTGTCTACTCAACTCTCCGCAGTCAACATTTTCAGTTCAGAGTTCGCGTCGCTGGAAAAACCACTTATCGTAAACTCCAACAATTGGCCAGTGCCGGCAATTGTAATTACAATATAAATACATTACACTATATACACATACAGCCGACTTGTCTACACGATCGTATCTGTCACAAGGGTTCTATCCCTAAGCTGGTTGTAGATGACGAGCCTCTTCAAAAGTCAGCTTTCTTCATAACTTGCAAGGAACACTTCAATAAAATAATGTTTACAATTTTTATAAGAATAGAATAAAATGCCTACCTTTTACATCTATGCTTGTTATAGGAGAGGTTTATTTTGCAACTCTATGAATATTGCTAGTTTTCGGTCAGGACGATGCCTTGCAAATGAATAAGCTTTACGCAAACGTTCTAATTTATTGACGAGTCTTATCAATAATGATTCATCATTCGTAATTTAAAAGATTGCAACTTCTTTTCAATGCATTCATTTACAACCAAAATCACGGTAATACCATGCAGAAATATCGCACTGAGTTTACATTGTTACTAGGCTAATCAATGGTGCGATTTGAAATTTGCAAGCGCAATTAACCTAGTCATATCAAAGTAGATCACCATAATGAAAGTAATTGCATTAAGGCCCTGAATAGGAATGGGTTGCTTTGGATCTTACTTTACAACTGAGATCTTTACTTATTGTGTATTATATTTAACAAACCAAGTACGAAGGGATTTGTAAGGAATAATCGTCATCGACTATCTGGAGAGGAGTACAACTATTACAGGTGTATATTATTCATCTTTATAGGACCGTTTGAAAATCAGGCTGCGTGAAAAATAGTCAGAATTAGCCTAAATTCAATTTCCAATTTGTTTCACATCTCCCAATTCGCTATACTTAGCTCTTTCAAATTAGTATTTGTTCCTCAATTTGCAGAAATTCCTGAGAGGAATTAATTCTTTGTAATTCAAATGGGGGGGGGTGATTAGAAGAACAAGTGGCTTAACAAACCAGAGCAGCGTTAGACAAAATGTATAAGCCTAAAGGAAGATAATATTGAAAAAGAAAAATGATTTGTCCCAAACAACTAGGTAGTTCTTATGTTTGCGATGACTTTTCCAACAAACCCTGCAATATGTAAGTTAACGACTTCTGTAATTATTTTATATTACAGCCACGGAATGATTGCATATTTAAGACAAACTCGAATCTTTGTTATATTGAACAAGTCCTTCTTCTTATTATAAATACAAGTATACAATGTTTAATCCTAATAAGACGATGCCCCAAATAGTTTTAATAAAATGTCAACCTCTCGCATGAAAAAGTCATCACCCGGGCACGGCTTAAATTTGTCGTCCATATAATCAATTAGCTCATCAGCGACATCCTTCTCATCAAATCTATTCAAGAGACCTTTGAGCATATTTGTGAGTTGATTCCGCTTTCTCTGTCCTACATCTGTCGTATCCAACAACTGGTCTATGTGCGGAATCATAACGATGGTGTAAAATTGATCAATATTGGTCTTAACGCTTCTGATACGACTAATGATTTCAGTTTTAACTTCAATATAGTCAGCTTCAACAAGTTCTTCTAATTCATGCACGGCTGCAGATGTACTAACAAGTTCGTTTTCAATAAATCTCTTCCTTCGAAGCATCAATAAAGCACGACTAAATTTAATAATCCTTAAAATTGCATCAGTAGAATTATTTTTCAACACATACCCGCTCATTCCCTGCCTCATCAGATCGTGCACAAGGGTAATATCCGCCGCCCGCTTGGTGAAGATCAGTTGCCGAATGTCAGAGAGCTTTCGCCGAAGCTTTTTAATTACCTATAATTGAGAAAATGATTAGGCATAGCACAACCATATATTAATGTGAAATACTTACCTCTTCGGCTTTATCTTGACGGCAATACTTCAGGTTGAAATATGCGTTGCCCATTGTGCTATTCGCTTCTATAATGAGATGTCGTTTTCTGTTAGAACAGTGTTTTAAAAATGATGCAGATTTGCACAAATGTACATATTGACATTAACAATCATTTGACATTAGTAATTCGAAACCTTGTCTACGATTGGCAAATATTCCTATCATTGGAAGGATTATGTTCACATTTTTAGTAGACAAATCACCAATGGTTTGAAATATGATTAGTGAACGTTATGACCAAAATATATGTACTAATTTGATGCGTACACTTTTGGAAATATTGTGAGGCTGTACCTTTCCTCAATCTAGGATCACCAACTCTGCAAATAAAGAAATCATATTGTCTACTCTGTTTCACCACAGCCTTCACTGATCCTAGCTTTTGTATTTAACATAGCCTTCTCAAAATATCATAATTCACAGTCCTCTATCATCAATTATATTTGCACCTAATAACAAGCACACAATTATATACGTCATCACGCAACATCAAGCTTTCGTACTTAACACACACACACACATTTTAAAGTGATTTTCAAGATTTCAGCTGCAGAACATACTTGGGTTTCTTGCAAAGAAAATGAAAGCAATGCGCAATTGAAATATGGAAAAGTAAGCACACATATAATATCACATTCTAATCAATAAAGATTGTGATTGTGACAAGTAAACAACTATTTTATAAAATAATTCATATAAATATGAAATAATTGTATATTTATAACAAAGGCTGTATGGTCTAATTAGATTTTCTTGAGTTGCCAGACAAGTTTTGCTATACTACTATGAGCTGTGAGTAACAATAGCACACCACCTGGACTTCCATTATAAAATAGCAATATAAAAGTGATTCATTACAATATTTATGAATAACAAGGCGATGTGCCGAGAAAATTAAATTCCAAGTCGATGTCATGCAAATAGAAGTCGTCTTCGAGAGTTCTGGGGTAATCTGGGCGTCGTTTAAATTCATATTGAATTACTTCTGCCATTTCGTCGACGACTTTCATCTCATCGTACCTACTCAAACCCCCAGCCAACATCTTGAGGAGTTTGCTCCGCTTCTTCAAGCCACTTACCGTGGACTCCAGCAATTGACCAATGCGAGGAATCATGACGACGGCATGAACACATTTGAAAATGTATTTGGCACGTTTAAGCTGATTAATGAAATCCATCTTAATATCTTTATATTCGGAAGTATGGAGAATGTCATCAATTTCGTCAAAAGCGTTGTCCAGTTTTTCCAACTCATTCTCAATAAACTTCTTTCTTCTCAACATTAATAAGGCCCGACTAAATACAACATTTCTTCGAATTAAATCGTTTCATCATATTTAAAAACATACCCTCGTTTGCCCTGCATGATCAGATCTGTGACAAGAGTTCTATCCGCAACCTGGTTGTTGATGAAGAATTGCTTCAAGACAGTCTGTTTCCTCCTTAACTTGGTAAGGACCTGTCAATGAGAACATATTTGTTTTTTTAAGCCTACAAAATGAAACAAAGTACTTACCCTTATTGCTTTATCCAGACAGTTATACCTATGCTTGTTATAAAAGTTGTTCATTTCGCAGCTCTATGAATATTGCTAGTTTTCGGTCGGGACGGTGCCTTGCAAATGAATAAGCCTTGCACAAACGTCCAAATTTATTGACGAGTCTTATCAATAATGATTCGTTATTAGTAATTTGAAAGATTGTCACTTATTTTCAATTCATTTCTTTACAACAGAGACCACGATAATACAATGGAGAAATATCGCAGTGATTTTACATTTTTACTAGACTAATCAATGGTGCGATAGGTAATTAGTAAATTGTATTAATGTATTTTCACTTTATTATCAAACTTGATTTGTGATTTATCTTTGCTGGAAACTTCATCTCGATAAAGAAGAACAGAAAACTTCCAGAAAACAATTGAAGGAAGGACTTCATCGCCATTTCACTACCATTGTCGAGTTTTGATCATGCTCATATCGCAGTCGAAAATATGGAAGGAGCGCCAGATGGTCACATGGGCAGGGTAAGCCTGGCGGTCATTGCAAAATAGTTGTGCTTCGTTTGGGCACTTACATTACCGATGAATGTTGAATAAATAATATCGATTGTAGTGGCTGTGGGCGAGGGTACCATCACGAGGCAAAGTATCTGCATTCTCCGTGGAAGGGACTGTGGCTGTGATATTTTGTGGAGTCTTGATGATAATGATGGTGGGTTGCAACTATTTAGGACGTCAATCCAACCATAGTTACTTCTTTAGTGGCAGGTTACGAAGGGCATACCTTAATCAAAAATCAGATTGAATTTGTCAGATTAAGAAACAAATTGCGCATGTGGATACCACAGATACCTTTAAATATATATAACAAACTATGCAAATGAACACTATGCTGTTATCAACAAAGGCTAATATAAGCTACGATTATAAATAAATACAAATGGTTCATGCAAAGTTTAAAAAATAACAAACCTACAATCTCATGTGATTTAATGCAATGTCGAGCTCGTACAAATAGAACTCATCTCGCATGAAATTTTGATAATCCGGATGTTTCTTAAATTCACACTGAAGAAGATCCACCAGTTCATCGGCGGACTTTAACTCATCGAATGTGCTCAAATTCCCAGCCAACATCACGAGGAGTGTGTTCCTCTTGCGTTGTCCATTCACCGTAGAGTCCAACAGTAAATTAAGCCGAGGAAGCATGGTGACGGCATAAACTCGCTCGTAAATACTTTTAGCCTTTTTAATCTTTTCGCCAATATCTGTCATTATTTCATCACATTCAAGTCGAATAAATGTTCTCTCCATCCGAGTAATAGCGTCGTCCAACTTTTTCAATTCATTCCGAATATACTTCTTTCGACGTAGCATCAATAGGGTACGACTAAATACAACATTACTCTGAATTAAATCTAATATTAACTAGATTATATTTAATTATATACTCTCTTTTTCCCTGCATTATCAGTTCCTTCATAAGTTTCCTATCCGCAGACAGATTTTTCAAGTAGCGCTCTCGAAGAGTTTCGTGCCCTTTCCTTAGCTTTTTGACGACCTACCATGGGCAGAATAATTAAACCCATTAGAATTATACAATAGAGTGAAATACTTGCCTCCTCTGCTCTAGCCAGTGGGTTATACTTATCCTTGAAGGATGCGTTGCCCATTTTGATCTTCAGTTGTAGTTTTCGGTTGGAATTAGGTTTTGCAAATGATGTAGCTTCGTACAAACATGCACATTTATTGTTGGATATTATCAATAATGACTCGATATTCGTAATTTGAAAGATTGTCAACTATTGTCAGCCCATTCAACAGGAATTTAGAATAATAAGAAAATATCAAAGGATATCTACATTTTTCATGGATTAATCATATTGCGATTGATTAGTGGGTAAGTTTTCTTAATATCTACTTGAATAACTACAACACTTTGCAAGTTGAATTTATTACATAGTCATTTCAGAATAATGAGCTCATACTCTAACCCGCAAAACTCCTAGATAGTGCATAGGAAAATGTACATATTGGTAGTTTCCAGTTACAATTGGAAATCTGGTAAACGTAGATATTTTAATAACTTTCTAGTCTAGTTTTATCTAATAGCTTGCGTATTTTTGGTTCAAAAATAGGTTTAGGAAGGCACAAGTATTGAGTATTCAAAATATAAAGGTTTATTTAGAGCAAATTAACCACTTTCAAACTTGTACTGCAATTAAGAAATTATTTCATTAAATTTTGCTTTGATATTGCAGACTTCAAATGCAATTGGAGCATTTTTTGCTTTTTTCATTTTCCAAATTATAATAGGCTTATACCAGGATTAGTTGCAATAGTGGAATTAGTTGGGACAGAAGAAACCTAGAAATGGTCAAAAAGGTAGACCTTTGGAGAAGGGGGGTAATTGGGATGACGTCCATGCAAACAAAGCAAAGCCGTAAATAAAACAATTTTAATAATATACATAATAAATAATAATAAAACAATTTTTTCAAAATCTAATTCCTTTTTTTTTTGATTATGAAGTAAAAATATAAAAATTTTAGGACTAAGAAGATGATGTCTCTGCAAAGTTGAATAAGGTAATAACATATTCAATAAAAATCATAAAAATATAAATCATTATCATAACATGATTTGTAGTTGTCCTTCATATTGCACAATCCCTATCAATATATGGTTTAGTTCATCCCATTTCCTCAATGCTTCGACTGTCAACTTCAACAATTGGTCCATGTGCGGAACTTTAACGATATTGTGTTAAATCGATCAAAATTTTCTTTGGCGTTTCTAACTTGCTTACGACAGCATCAATATTTAAAAGTTCTTTTTGGGTCCTTCTTAACACCAGGAAGCCAAAACTGAATTCAACAAACGTTTAAAACTGTTTGGTTAAATTTAAAAACATACTCGTTAATTGCTAACAATAATAATTTATTCAGAAGAATCCGATCTGTTGCCCTCTGATTAAACTCCAGTTGACGAAGACCAGTAAGCTTCCGCCTAAGCTTTCTGAAGTTCTACAATGAAAAAAGTGATTTGATCAAAAAATAATATAAAATACTTGTCTCTTCTGGCTTATCTTAAAGGGAATATTTCAGCTTGAAAAATGAGGTACCCATTTTGGTATTTAGTTCCATTTAAATGAGTTTACTTTGACACATTCTTAGATACTCATCATAATTTGGGTTTAAGCTTATTAGCAGCTGCATTGGTGCTGCTTTGTGCGAAATCCGCGAGATTGGGCAATAATTCGCAAGCTTCGCACCTCCGACGCGAGCGCCACAAAGCCACGGTAGTCTAATGGCTACGAATTCTGGAAACTGCATGACAGTCGACACTCCACCACCGCACGAACAACATCTACTGCAAGTCACTCTCCTCAAAAAGAATGCCATATCTGATCATATACCATTAGAACCACAGATCTCTAACACAAAATCCAACTCAACAGTAGAGGTCCCATTAGTAATAATAAGCCAGCAACATCACGTCTCTCTTATAAATTAGCGCAAATCAACTTCATATAAGAAATACAATATACTCCATTTTAACACTAGTAACACCTTAACTTCCTTGAGCACCAATGCTTGTAATACAATACTAACTATACACATCATCCATAGCAAATGAATATAAATCATACATATGCACTGGCAAGATGCCGACAACGTTCTGGTATCATCAAATTATCAGTAATTTTCAACTCGTCTTCATACAATAATTCAGACACTTCGAAATCAAGATCAACGAAACACTATTTAGTGCTGTGATATTGGTTGGCACATGCTATCGATTCTATTATTCGTTATTAGTAATTTGAATGATTGGCGAAGATTGTAGCGTCGTTATAAATAAATATATATATATAATTTAAAATAACAAAAGTCAATCCAATTTTTAGGAACAAGAAAACGGTGCTCCTAAAAGATCGAATTCATCTTCAACTTCATGCATGTAGAAATCGTCTTCCAAATTTCTTGACCATGATTTAAAATCGTCTTCCATACGATCCATTAGTTCGTCGGAGACATCCAACTCATCATACCGATTCAACACCCCAACTAACATCTTGATAAGATCATTGCGCTTTCTCAATCCATCCATTGTGGACTCCGACATTCGCTCTATGTTAGGAATCATGACGACTGTATAAAGTCGTCCGAACGTTTCCTTCGTGCTTCTGATCCGACTTATAATTTCTGCCCTTACTTGATTAAAATCAGATTCGACAAGATCTTCTAGCTTGTTCACAGCTGCATCCAAATTTAGAAGTTCATTTGCAATGAATTTCTTTCTACGTAGCATCAAGAGGGCACGACTAAATTCAACAACCTTTTGAATTACCTTGTTAAATCATATTTAAAACCTACCCGCTCATTTCTTTTGCGATGAGGTCATTTACAAGGATGCTCTCTGTCTCCTGCTTGGTATAGAAGTATCGACGAAGTTCAGAAAGTTTCCTGCGAAGCTTTCTGATTACCTACAATTAGGAAAATAAGAAAGCCCTTTGAGATAATAATATAATGCAAAACACTTGCCTCTTCTGCCTTATCTTGACGATAATACTTTAGTTTAAAATAGGAATTGCCCATTTTGCAACTTAATCGATGAAAAGTCGCCGGTTTCAGTTAGAACAGTACTTTGCAAATGATGTAGATTTGCACAAATGAGCACTTTTATAGAACGTAGTTATCATGAATTATTATCACTTTACATTAGTAATTTGGAAGATTGTTAACGATTGTCCGATTTTCACGCGAATGCATCAGGAATCATTGCAGTGCTATGAAGGAATATCGCAATGTTTACATTTTTAGTTGGCAAATCATCAGCGGTGTGATAGGTGTTTTGTAAACTTGATTTCTAAACAGTATGTTCAGACTAGATTGTAAATAAGCATAACATTTTATCGGGCATTTATTAAATTTGCCTGCAAGTCAATCAAGCGGGCTGGGCTACCTCTAGATTTCGTCGCAACTCAAACAAACCGATGTTTAACATAAAGCAAAGCAATTACCTACTATCCTATATCTAATCATAATCAAAGTATAAATGGCATCCGTGGGATGAAATCGTACATTGTCTGCAAAAGCATTTACTAATGATATGCCGCGCCGAGAAAAACTCTTCTCTCTGAAAAAAAACGTCCTATACTGGTCATATATGTCAAATAATGAAAACGTTATATCCGTTCCTCCAATTATCCAACCCAGGTCTATCCCCAGCCGCCTACTAAACCCTTCCGCATTCTTTTCTACACTGAAAAACAGGATAATGTCTCTCTTATTGCAAAGCGATGCAACCATATAGTATTTTTTCCAAAGGATATACAGCAATTCTTGGAACAGCAATGTGTTCTCTGAAGAATGCGGTACAGTTCCATCTTTCTGAGAATCGTCCCAATGGAAATAAATCAGTTCCCGATTCATCCTATTGATAATTTTCAGATATAAAACTAAAATTATTATAATTATGTGTTCAGGTGGCCAAACTCCATGGCGCAAGGATAGCGCGTCTGATTCCAGATCAAAAGTTGCGCGTCATCCGTTTCCTCGAAAACACGATTTCTTGCATAAATGAAATTTATTGTAAGTAAACATAATCATTAATTATGTCTCATCTTTATTCCGATACCAGTTTTTACATTATCCGTTTTTTTTTTGGTGTCAACAGGACAAATCCCTTCAGGCTTTTCTGCCTCGAGCTGTTCACATTGAATATTGCAACCTGCACAAATCAACAAAACTCTACATTGAAACAAACTGGACAGATGCCGAGAAGCAAATAATCTTACGGTGAGTTTATCTTCCAAGAGAAATACAATATATTCATATAAACAGTCAACCAATCGAATGAACAACATTTTGTTTGTTTCGTCACATATAGAATGCTTTTTAAATCTTTATAATCGTCAACTTCACATCGCAAATTAATACTCGGCAGGATGCCGCATTGATTTGTCGTTGGAACTAATTAATATAATCTCATTGTCATCATAATTTTGCGTACAAACTGCACCTCGTGAAAGGCATAATCAAAAATTCATTAAACAGTAAATAGAATATAAACGGGAACTATTCATGAATCATTCGTAAAAATACTTAACAATTATTTAAATAGTTTTTAATAAATCTAGTATACTAATTGGAATGCGAATTAATACTTGTCTTTTGCTTGTTGGGAGGTTTCGAATGCAACCGATGACTTCGTTCTTTACAGCAGCTACATAATCTATGCATGGACAATAATAAATATTTACTTAACAATATCAATAATTTCTGCTGCCAGTGATAGCAAAAGCGCGTCGTAATAATTTGTAGTCGTTCCACCGACGCTTTCAATTTAAAAAAAAAAAAAAAGAAGAAAAACATGCGACCCATCTGCCTCCCCAATCAATAAATAATCATCAAACATAAATTCAATAATCGTCGGTACTTAAGTTGATCTTGTCCATAATTTCCTTATAATATAATCAATATGTATATGTATAGTAATTAATATATATATATTTATATATATTTTTGTTAATTAATATATCAGTGCCGTTGAATTGTTATTTTTTTCATCTTCAATCTAAATGCTGCTTAGTTGCGCATTATCCGAGTTCCAAGGCGAATATCGATAATGCGAAACAGTACTTCCTTGAAATCCTTCCTTCGTTCAATATATGCACACTGCTACTATCTGATTCACACACCCTCGCGCAATGATGAGTAATTAATAATCAATTCTTTGCGTTTAGTCATCCTCGTCAATCCTAAACAGCAGTATAAAACGTTGCTATCAATTACAATTAGAATACTTTGCAAATGCTTTTCAGTTTTCGTATTTGTGATACACAATTACACCTTAATTATTACTTCATTTTGGTTTAATCATTAATTCATCTTTGTTAATGCGTTAATTTATTTAATTGGCCGGCATGGCTTTAGTTATTCAATTAGATATCTCTCGCTAAGTGTATGTCAACGTTCTTTTTGTCTGTCTGCATTTATAAAGTTCTCTAGGTTTTTTACTCGTTAATTCTCCATTCGAAATGCAATACGTTACAAAAAACCCTTTATAATGTTGCACGTTTAATTGTTTGCGTCAATTGAAGTGCGAACGGGCTGGAATATCCACTTGCGCCGGCCCAAGCGCACTTCACACCTGACAGGAGAATTAAATCTGCCAGTCAGTAGGTATCCCCCTTGAGAAATTTCTCCGATCTACCTTAATCAATGATGAAAACTCAACCGAGCACAATCTACATAAATAATACTCACACAACGTAAAAGTAAGAAAACTACCCAAATGTGTATGAAATTTGATTCATAGAATAAGCGTCCCACTATCTTGTACAATCAAACGCTGGAACGCAAGAAATATTTTGTGTTTAATCTCATTCAGGCATTCAAGTTAAGTGGCAAATCAAGGGTGAAAATAAGTAAGCGCACTTCAGTTTTCATTACTCATTAAGAGCGTGTTAACCTTTCGTAATATTTAAGTATGAATGAATAACAAGAACTACTCAAATCTGTGTAAACGGGCCACAGGAACATGTTGATGTTAAAATGCGATCAACGCTCAAATGCCTGTGTAAATATGTCAAGCTCCCATGAATTCGCGAATCTATCACACACGTTTATGTGTCTCACTCGTCACCTGACGGCTTGCAATAATTAGTGAAGTGATTGCATTAACATTAACTACTGTCATTAAGTTTAGGTGCCCGTTTTGTGTACATAATTTATGAGTGTTGCCTCTCTGCGTTTGCCTTGAGTGCTGCTTCGTTTCGTATTGCCATTAAAGGGGTGAGCTTATTTTGGTGAACTCTTCTCCTCTTACAACAACATCTACTCATCGTTATGCCCACGTCATTTTTTTATGGTTTTCGTATTTTTCTAGAGCTCCGGAAGAACACACATGCGCGGGTTAATTGAGCGGCAGGCAGAAGATATTCTGTAGGATAGACTTGGATGGCCGCATTGCTTCCAGACGCTTGTCGCCTTCACTGGTATCGGTAGCGCCCGCTTCTGGCAGCTGATGTGTACTGCCGGTGTCGCCTCCCTCAGCATGAACGGGCAAGTCGTAGTACTCGTAGTAATCGGCATCGAGCGGTGGAGGCGGCGGCGGGAACAGTGGCGGAGGATAGCGGCTAGGTGGTGGCGGCAGCGGGGGAAGCGGAGGCAACGGGTGCATCGGCAGCGACGACAAGTAGGTGGTGTGCAGTTTCAGATGTTTGAGGTGCGTCAGATTCAGATGATCCAGGTCGAAGGGGTAGGAGTTGTTGTTGGGATGTAGGCGGCACTGCGGAGGCGGCGGGTCGGGTCACACACAATCCTCCAGTGACATCAGTAGTGGGTTCACGTACTCAAAGCCCTCGAATTCGGATTGATCGATTTTCTCGATGATGCGCCTGTGGGACGTAAATAAAAACACTGTAGCATGATGTCAAAGTAGCAAGCGGGGGCGGCACAAATAGGCCTGAAGGCACTACTCGCATCCTAATGTTATATGACGGTGAGTGAACGTACGCATCATCAGGAGTCAAATGTACGGGTTCGTCGGTAAATTCTGGTGGGAAGTTGGCCAGATCGCGATCCGAATCTAAACGAGGCTTATAAGGCGGTGGCACTTGCTTCTGCTCCAACTAGAAATACAACCAACAGCATTACTAGCCTACTCAAATATTATGCTAGCTTATGTGCTAAAACAGGAAATATTAGGATACTTGATGTCCGGCGTAAAAGACGCCGGTTCCACAGTAAATTGCTCGTCGAAGTTTTCAATCACGTTCTGCGTTTGTGGAAGAAACGGCGCCAGCAACTGTCTCGCATACATCTAACAAAACGAATATTTCATTAAAAAGTCCTGGAAATCCCCCATCGGAAACTTAAAACCCCTATAAAGATTTCACGATTTGGTCCTTCGAGCTCTAAATTTTACACCATCTGGAATTCAGCAGGCAAGATATATAAAACCTATGAACTTACCAGCTCCCAATCGATGCTCTTGAAAAATTGATGACCTTGTATCTCAGCGAACGAGTCCGCGCTGTGGCATCCTAGACGGTCCGCGGGATTTTTATTAAGGAAGCCCTTCAGAACATTTGCGGCCTTCACACTCAGCGAGCGCGGAATACGAATGGTTTTCTCAAGAATAACCTGGAAGAGGTAGTCCTCCGTATTCTGATCGGGATTCTCCGACGCTCCAGCGATGTCAAACGGTGAGCGGCCCGCCAACATCTCATATAATAAGACACCCAACGCCCACCAATCCACCGAGAAACCGTAGTCCTCTCCACGGAGAATTTCAGGCGCAATGTAATTTGGTGTCCCACAGAATGTCGACGTGGTATCTCCAGATCGAATACCTTCTTTGCACATACCATAATCTGTCAATTTAATGTGCCCTTCATGATCCAACAGGACATTGTCCAACTTCAAGTCACGGTAGATGATTCCCTTGCTGTGCAGAAAGTTCAGCGCCAAAGAAATTTCGGCAGCGTAGAATCGTGCATGTTCTTCGGGTAGCCTACGCTGGCGCTGCATATGGAACATAAGGTCACCACCGCGTACGAATTCAATAACAAAGAAGAGCCTGGATGGCGTTTGGAAGCAGGAATGCAGCCCGACGAGGAATGGATGGTTCGATGCTGTCTCAAACACATGCTTCTCGGTCTGCACCCAATCGATGTCCTCATCATCTGTGACGAGTGCCTTCTTGATCACCTTCATCGCGTAGATGCGACGTGTCTTTCTCAACTCTACCATGAGCACCTTTGCGTAGCTGCCTCGTCCGATAACTCGGATAAGTTCGAAATCCTTGAGAGAGTACTGTCGCTGGGAGCCAGGCTCCAAGTCATCAGAGGTGGGATCTTCAACAGGCACCGAGTCGCCGGTGATGTCCGGCATGTAATCACTGACCAACTCTTGATTTGCGGCTTCTTGTGGCATATTTTGGTGTTGGATCTGCTGCAGAATATTTTCGCCATTGTGATGACCATCGCGGGTAACCGGATCGACGACTTCATTGTTGCAGGCTTTCTTCACAGCTTTGTGGCATTTCTTGTGCACCAGCAATTTACACTGGATGCATTTGAATCCTTGTCTACCTAGGCCCCAGATTCGATCCTCACAAAATGCACAGAATGCTCGCTGTGGATATTAGGAAAGTAGAATAAATTGAATGAATAGCTCGTAGAATAGATCATATGAGAAGCAGACTCACCCTGTTGAAGCGTTTTGCTTGGAAAATGTGCCCATTAACTCTGTATAATTTCCTCCAGCGACGAGCCCCACGACGATAGATGCTTCCTGTAAAAGAAACCCCTTTTTGTAAATATTCTCCGACAATCCCCGGCAACATTTTCAGCACAACACAAAATGATTTTCTGGAAAACATGAAATTTTGATAGATGTTGAAGTAAAACTAACCTAGTAGTTTGACAACCAAACCACCAAAAGTCGTCTTTTTATCACACATACTATGAATTAGAAAAGAAAACTACTAAATTTGTTCGTTTATCCATGGTTGGTAGAGTTTACTATGTCCGCGCACATTTCCAGTATATGCGCAGCGTTAGCAAATAAAAAACGGAAAAACTACACTCAAAGAAACTAATTGTAATGAACCATTCGTTTACATCGTTCGTATACTTCCTTGTATTGCTATAGTAAAACTCGTAGAGATAGATATTGTGAAGCATGATCTGAGCACGATACGCAAGACTAACTCTTGGGGTTTGTTTACAAACGGACATCTTATCTCGCAGTTTGTCAGGTTATCTGCTGATTTATATCCAGTTGCAAACAGAAATGCAACAAGACTACACGCAAAACCATCACGAATTACAAAATCAATCAGTAGTTAACTGGTCAAACGCGAACAGACCACTTCTTGCTTTAATTGGAGACAACATCGTCACGATTGTAACTAATCAATTTGGCCATGGTTAAGTAAGCAGTGTGCCGCGCGTAGTGTCCGTTTATCAACCTAGTCAAGAGTTGCGTGCACAAAGGACAGTAAACCAAATAAAACACACTGTGACCAAAACAAACACTTTGGGCTTATCTGAGAAATGTACTCTAATTTCATGTTTCAGTGCGACACTGGCGGCTAACGAATATCTAATAAGTGCCCGATAGCTAACTGTACTCAATATAATCAAAGGCAAACAAGATGAATTAGTTACTCATTTGCGCACAGCGCATTGACAGTAGAATTATACAAGAATTGATAAGAAATGAACCATCTTGCTACTTCCATATTCTGGCTGGATTTTAAGTAGTTTATTACGTGGTCTGCTTGAAAAAGAAGCAGATTTAAATAAGGCATGTTTCTCACGTTTCACGCGCAAGCTTTTCCCGTCGCAGGATTGCGCAAAGTCATCGTAGATTTTCCGCGTGCGAAAAAATGAAATAATCCATGTGCAGCTGCAACTCGTGAAGCACGCTGCGCCCTAACATTGATTAATTCCGACATTTTCTCTGATGTCCATTTTCCTACTTCTGCAGAGACAAGATTAATTGCTGATGCAATTAGCTTGGTTTACTCAGTGTCCTTTGCTCTACACGAAAACTACAAATGTAACATGCAGGCATCGCAATAAATTTAATTAAACGTCAACAATTCCAGTAAAAGTGGCCGAAAGGGTTGAGGTATTTCATAACGCAAGGAATGACTGAGTGCTGCAATCGTGCTGGATATCTGCGAAATTTTCGCGCAGCTATTTTCAACGGTGCATTGTGGTCGGTTATTACTTCTTTTATTCGATTCCATGGACATTGCGCGTTCCGAATTAGGTTAGACCAAAGCCTGGACGAATGAATCAGTACTTACGATCCTCTCCTTGGCATGGCATTCCAGGCTGCGAGGGCACGTTGGGAAACACTGGAACGAACAAAAACGATATTAACGTCTCTCCTTGCCCAATTTATGTGAAGCTTATAAATACAAAGCAGAAGAAATTTATCAGGAAAACAAAGCGATTCTTGGCGGAAAAATCACTACAACTTCATGATATGGAAGAAAATATACAAATAACATAAGTATTGACGAGATGACAAATTTATGCGTGCGGAAGGGAAAACCCTGCTTTTGATAGTTACGTGCAGACATAGTTATGAATCCGTAAATCCTGATTTAAAGCGGCAATTTGTTCGTGCGTCGAAATCAGTATTAAGTCATCTTTAGCTCCGGTTTGCGCGAGTTTAATCCAGCAACGAGGCATGCCATCATCATCAGTCGCTGTCCAAACCTCCGCAGCGAACGTTTAGCCACTTGCCGCTGATGCTTTACCACTTTCCAAGTGCAGCGATGACCTATTTCTGTCATTGTTTCGAACATGTGAACGCGCAATGCGGTAACTACGTATCGGGCAGAAATATTCCAAAACACCGAAAATATAAGTACGCATGCATTAAATCGTTATTGTGAGTTGCCCAGCAAAATGCAAATGGAGGCACCTTACTTTCAAGCCATGAATCACTGATAAATTCACAGCGCATGCATTGTTTTCAATTCAAACGTTATCGCGCGCAATTGAAACACAAAATAATCGCCTGGGTATTGGCAGCACTCAAATGAAATGATCTGGAATAATTATCCCCAGCACCAATGCACTGCAATTAAAATCACTAAACCCTCACAGTGAATGAATGAACTAATGAATGAATTTGCACATTTGCTGAAGTGACAAGAACGGCGCGTGCAGAGGAAAACTGCCCATGCTCGGCCCTATTTACGAAGGTCTACCTCCATGCACCACAACGCCCCACACCAATCCTGACGGGTCGCTGTTGTACGCGTTCGACTGCACCCAGGAATACGTCAACAAGTCATTCCATATCGACATGGTGATAGGAGTATGACGAAATTCAAGAAATTGCGAGAAATTTGCCGCAGTCCTTCGTCACCAGCTGCAGAGGAATTTACAAGCAGGTCACTGTGGATTTGAGTTGTTATTTGACACGAGATGTACCCGAATTTGATCACTTCACCATCGACACGTTTGCGCCAGTCGACTACCATGCCGCGCTTCGCTGGTAATTAATTCCGATCGCGATAACGCCATCGAGCGATAATGCAGTTATCTCGCGCAGATACTAATGATTCGAGTATCAAAAATAAGGTGGGTTGATAGGCATCCTGCCTTTTGTTTGGAAAGAAAATTTTGGAGCTCAAAAAACTCACGCGTTGGATCACTGGATGCAATAGACAACAAAATACGTTATCTGCCGTATTTATTGCAGCACGCTTATCGCAAAGACAGCATTCTGTTGACAGAAGCGGTGATAAACGCTACAGCGTCAATGTTTTTGCCGTAATGATAGTAAGTGTGCTACAATAGATTATAGAAGACCCACATGGTAACCATACGATACAATCAGAAACATAAAAGTTTCTAAAGCTCTGAAGGTCTGTTGCAATAAAATTTTTCTAAGTGTGCACGTCAAGTCCAGAGATAAAAGTAAAATGAAAACACGACGCGACCTGCTTTTAAACTCTGAGATCGTGGTAGGGATGTCTATATTGTGTGGTTTTTTTGCTACCAACCAATCCTACAGTCCGTTCTGACGCATGCGAGGATGAAAATAATTATAGGAACGTTTGAAAACTGTTTCAGTCACAATATTTAAACGTCGGCTGCTATTTTAAACGTCGAAACTCAAAAATATTACACCCTCTTTGCATATATCACGATATTTCAGCACTTTGAAACCCTTTCCAGTGTATGGATATCAATAAAACATGCATGCCCAGGTATGCGAAGTGAATTGAAGTCCGTCGCTAATGCACATATTGTGTATTCATGTGCATGCCCAGCAAATCCACCCAGGGTGTGGGTGGTTGGTATGGTTGATGCCAGTCGCGGAATGTGCCAATTCCGCGCGCCGCACCTGCACACAATCTGCTCGCAAGCTTTTGAATCAACAAAAAACTCAACAAACTACCAGGGTACATTTGTTGCGCGCGAGCTTTGTCGTCCATGTCACGTTGTTCTCTTTTTCTGCGCGACTTTACGACAGCGGGTGTTTTATAATTCGGCGCGCTGGCTGCCAACTTTCGGAGGACAATGGGCACAAGTTGGGAGATAAAAAGTTGAGAATAAAGTTTAGGACGAGTTGCGACTTGGCGAGCGTTAAGCTTAAAGCGTGTTCCAGCTTAGGCTCTTATCTTACTCTTACCAATTAATATTTAACGCGCGCCGCGACGTCCCTGTAGTATAGACGGAATAATGCAGCTGGGTAGGTGGTTCTGGCGCTCCAGAAGTCCAGGTCAATGTTTAATATAATCATGCTATTGACTGGAGTGAGTTACCAGCAGGTTGCTTTTTGCTCGTGTGACAGGCGTAAATTGGTAAGGAGGGGAATAAGAGGGATTTTCAGCGCCGTCCAAACGACGGCGGGGCGATGTTTAATTGTTTGCCACGCAAATGCGAGGCTTGTTTAATTGTCCTGCGTAAGTTACTCAATTGTTTTTCAAGTAAAGCACGAACCGTGCGCATTTAGACTAAACAAATCCCATGTTCAACCACCAGCGGCATAAAAATTGCGTTCTTCCGCGTGCCTTATTTGTTTGCAGCGAGTTACGCGAGTAATAACGTACTTTAAGCCATTGCAGAGCATTGTAGCGATGTGTTTTACGTGCACTCGGCTGAGAAAGGCGAGTCGCAGTGAACGAGCGGCGCACCGCGGAAAAAGGGCGAGTTTAAGAGATTAATACGCTCGTGGCACGCGATTTTTTCGACATAGTGCGACACTTTCTTCCTACTTTTATTCCTTTGCGCGGACTACTGCGCTTTAAATAAACTTCCTCGCGCACTGTCATAACACGCACACATGCAGAATCACAAACGCGTCGACAAAAAAAGCAAATCAAAGAAAAGCAATTCCAAGTGGAATTAGGTTCGTTTTTCATTATGCACTTTTAGATTAGAATGGATTTTCATGCTTCAAGAAATGCTTGGCTGGACACAGGCACAATATGGGGGAAAGTACCTGTTCCAAGTAGAACATAAAAAATCAGATCAACCCGATATGAAGATATCATATCGCAGAAGTAGACGATACAAAAATAAAACGCAAACAATGTCAGCAATGAGGGTGGCAAACCGCGAATGTGGGGCGGGCAAAAGGTCACAACAGTTCTAAACAAAAAGCGGTGTTAATAAATTAAATGTGACTACAATATGCGCGAATGAAAAAATGCCATAAATAACGCCGCCCGCACCGTATGGAAATGCAAATGCATGCACTAGGTAGAGAATAGATTCGAGCATGACTTGCGCGGAGGAATGAGGCAAATGAAAGATTTTCCAACGGAAGCCGACGTTTAGCAGCGGAAAAATAGTGTAACAACAAATTCATCCCGACGCGGCCCCTTGGCCAACGGAAGTTCGATTTTCCCCGGATTTTTTGGCACGCGCTACCGCCGGCGTCCCCGCTTGCCAAGGGCGGAAGATCGGATATTAGCCAATTATGTCAGGAAGCAAACAACGATTGCAAACCAAGGGGACTGGAGTTAATTTCGAGAAGATTTGTCATGTTGAAATTTGGTGCCGTTACCTGTGGCATAGCCCGGTTCCGAGCTGCTATCATCGTCAGAAAAGCTGAGCTGCGCCTGATGATGATACTCAACGTAAGCGGCGTGATGCAGATGATGCTGATGCAAATGATGCGGCACCGCGTAATCGACGTTGCTGACGGCCGTGTGGCGGCTGCCGGCGCGCGTGAGCGTGTTACCCGCCGACAACGTACCCGTGCGCGAGCTGGAGCCGTGCGCCGAGCAGATGATGCCGGCGAGTCCGGCGCCCTGTGGCCCGCCAATGCTGAGGTCCAACGACGGGCGACGGGACAGGTTCGGCTCCAGGTCAAACTCAGAGCCGGAGGTGGTGTCGTGATGGTGGCGATACGCCACGTGTGGCTGCTGCGAGTGGTGCCCGCCAGGCACGTACACCTGGTGGTGCTGGTGTACTACATTCGGGGGCGGCTGATGATGCGGCGTTATTGCCACGCTCGGCGGCTGATGGTATTGATGATGCTGCTGCTGGGCAGCGATATCATCCAGCAGCGCAGCACTGGTAGACGCACTGGAACCATTGCTGGAGTTGCTGCTGTGACTTGCCGCGTGCCTCTCGGGGCGTTCTGTGCGTTCTGCGGAAGCTGCACCACGGTCACCGCCACCTCCACTCTGAGGCTGCGTCGCGTTGCCGTTCTGCTGGTTGCGACGAGGCGAGCGCCCGCGATCGCCCAGCGTGGTCGCGCTCCAGTATCCCCAGGCCATGGTTGCAGCTTCGCGGAACTTGCTCCTCGCCGATGGATCAAAAGGTCTGAGGGTGGAGGTAGAGGGCTAGGGAAGCGAAGGGATTCTCTGTGCGTCGAGGAACGTGTCGCGATCGCGGCGTGCGGATCAATTCCACATTATTTCGGCTCGGGTAGGCGTTGTCGCGAAACCATAGGAATGCTCAGCGGCGCCTCGACGCCGTCCACGGGCGGATTGCACTCTCGCGGTATGGAAGCGTCCGGAGTGATTGTCTCAGTTCGCGCAAGGCGTACGTGCGTCGCGCGCTCGAACTTGATAGTCAGCGTCGCGACGCCCCGACGGTTCGTTCGACACGCTTGCCACACTACCGCCACCGACGTTCCGGGGCCCGTTGCGAAAATCGATAGCGCGCCGCCCGCCGTCCAGAGGGCGCGCCGCCCGCACGCGACAAAAACAAACCCGCCGCCTCCAAGGCAACGAACATAACCTCCAATACAACAGCAACAGATACAACAAGTACACCTTGGCGAAGACCGCCAAGTGCAATATCAGCTCTACAATCCAATATCGATTGAAACTGTTACTCACCATGTATGGTTAGCTCTGAGTCGCGATTGACCTCGTAGAGTCGTATGGCTTCGCGCAGCTCGATCTGCGTAGAGATGGTGCAGGGGTCGCCCTCTTCGTCCACCCACTTCATGGTGAACACCTGGTCGGGGCCGAAGCGGCAGATCTGGCGCATCTCGCCGCATAGCTGTTCCAGCGTTATATTCTGGTCTATGTAGATAATGAGGATTTCGCCGTTGTAGGCGATCTTCGCCTTGATCTCGTTGCTGTTCTGCTCCATGTGCGCTAGCGGCGTCGGCATCCTCGCTTGCGGCACCCAGTCCCACCTGGAAGGCGTCGCGCACCCGTGAGCCGATTAGTCATGCGAACGCCTCGACGGATACGTATGCAAAATCAGTGGCCGCCGGCATCCGCACAAAAGCAATACAGACGTTCGCATCAACAGAAGCAACTTACCTTGACTTTCGATGGCTTGCAGCGCAGCAGCTGGAGCACTAGCACATTAAATCAACAAAATTCGCAAGCAAAGAACAAATAAGAAATAACAGAATCAGGCACAACACAACACCACACATAACAACAAGCGCCGGAGGACGACAGCCAGCGCATACCTGTTGGATTGCGTTTGATTGCGACGCAAGCGGCGCATGCGCAGCACACATTTAGCGCCACCTCAACAAAACGATCAAATATATAAACGAAACCAAAGCATGCTAGTTTATCAATTAAAATAAATGCAGACTGATATCTAGATTAAATTAATTGGAATCAGTAAAAGTATAAGTTGCTTGTGTAAAACTTTTAAATGATAAGACTCCAGGTTAACACTGTCATAACATAATACAAACACATTTCCAGTTTTAAACAAAACACAAACTGAATTATTCATATATTAACGCAGCCAATTACTTGTATAATTTTAAATAAATACATTAAATTCTTTAATCAATGATACTATTCAGATTAAATTATATTTTTGAAATGTTTTTGTAAATGAAGTAGACGTCAAAGTTTGACATTCGCTATCGGTCGAATCACCAATCTGCTGTCGGAGTGAGAAGTCAACGAATCAACATGGTGGACGACATGTATTCGTAGATAGCGTAGATAACTTGGAAACACAGTCGCGTTTTTCCATCAAACATTGGCGCAGATTATGTTTATTTCCATCATTATTGTGCACATGTGACCCTGCGCCCAGTAGAATTGTAAGTACATCCCTTCAGTTGCTCTCACTGCTTCATGGGGCTGCGTGTATCTATGGTAACGTTGGCTCGATTCCGGGGGCCTGATAAATAAACAGTGCTCCAGTGTTCGCTTGTTTATTTACTCATTGCTGCCGCTCCGAGAAACAAACGCTAATTGAAGATATAGAGTTGTTTGTTAGTCGCAATACGCGGTTACATGTTTCGTTTCAATCGCTGCACTAGTTGCAGGATTGTTCATTTTTCAATTGTTATGAAACGACTTTCTCTTTTTTATATGTCTACTTGGATTACTATGCGCTCTTCTGCAGTGGAATAATGGCAACGAACAACGACATTGCACCTGGAAACAGTAAGTCTCTTATACAGAATAGTTTACTTTTTTGCATGGAGTGAATGCAGGGTGTATTAATGTGCTTTGGGGATGTTTTAGGCACACTGTCACGCAACTACTCGCTAAATTCGGGCTCGTCTCGCGACCGCGAAAATGAAGCCTTGAAGCAGCAGCTGGACAAGGCAAACTCGGAGTCAATTACACTTCGGGCGCGTTTAGCGCACGCCATGAAAGAGTTGGATTACTATCGGCATCACGGTAAGATGGACTCAGGACAGGTCTTTGACTTTGACAACCTACGCAAGTGCTATGATGAGCTTGAAGAATCACATGCACAGACAATGCTGAAGCTTGAGATGGCCCAAGATGAAAATAAAAGGATTAGTAAGCAGTGTGAAGAAGTGAATCAAGAACGGAATAACTCGGTTAGTGATGACCAAAATAAACCATACCTATGTAAACATATAAGTAAAAGAAGATGCATTTATGTCATGATGTTTGTTTTAGTTGCGTGAAGTCTCTAGTTTGAAACAACAAATTACAAAAGCCTATAGTCAAATGGATAAACTCATACGCGACTGTAATAAATTCCGAGAAGCGCTGCAAATTTCGCAGCAGAAATATGACGAGGCTGTTAAGGAGGTAAAGCAAGCTATGACATATCGCCAAAAGGCCAACAAAGAGGTGCAGAGGCTCACCGAGGAGCGTAATGCGACAATGACAGAATATAACTTGATTATGTCTGAAAGGTAAGCTCATAGGTATCATGTTATTGATTATTTTCCGTTGCCTTTATAAACATTCTCTAGAATCGTGTGGCAATTGTTTAGTTGGGACCTATTATTTCACTTCACACATTGTAACAATTTGAATGTAATGCAACAAGAGAAAAGAAAAAAGCTGTTAATTACAATAAAGTGAATTTAGTTTTGTGCTCAAGGTTAATGCTTTGGGGATATATTATTAAATTTGTGCTCTGCTGGAAAATTTATGCATGTGCTTGATACAAGTTAAGAATTAATCATTGTAAGATACTGTTACTTGGTGCTCAACTGAAAATAAGTAAGAAAGGAAGAAAAACTTGAAACAATCGTATAATGTTTGAATTGCTCTGAAAGTGTTACACTTTCTACTTCTTGCATGCTGGTGCTTCAGATAATTACAGTACTTTTTCACATTTGTTACTATGTTCCTATTCTTTATGAAATGATGTATCTTGTCTGCTACTTACTTTATTTACTGCATTTTGCTGTCGTAATTTCCATTCAACTCACGCATGTGTCGCAAACTTTTAGAGACACAGTCCATAAAGAAATGGAACGGCTCTCAGATGACTTATCTCAAGCCAAGCGCAAAAACAAACTCCTCGAGTCTGACAACAAAGACCTCCTGGAAGAAAAACAAGGCTTGAACAATCAGCTCGAGTCTCTGCGTCGTGAAATTGCATCTGCCCTGCACGACCGTGACAAAGCCCTGAAAGAATGCAACGATCTCCGCGAGAAATTCGGCGATTACACCACCAAAGAAGACAGCGTCCTAAAGTCACCACTCAATAGCAACAATGCGCAAGGTGAGAACTCCATGCGTAAGGAAATCCAAGTCGCCAGCTTTTCACAGCGGCAGCGCTTAGATAATCTTGATCAAGCCAATCAGGAACTGGAAAGTCTCCGCAAGAGTCTGGATAAGACACAGTTAGAGTTGACTGAAGCTCTGCAGGAAGCGGAGGTTAGTAAAGGACGGCGCGACTGGGCTTTTTCGGAACGAGACAAGATTGTCCTCGAGCGGGAAAGTATTCGAACGCTGTGCGACAAAATGCGAAAGGAACGAGATCGTGCGGTGTCTGAACTTGCGGAATCTTTGAGAGAATCTGATGCTATCAAGAAGCAACGCAATGAGTTACTCAAGGAAGTAAAGACATTAAAGGAGACTCTAGAAGTACACATTGAAAAGGAGTCGAATTTGAATCAAGGTTTCCTTCCGCACAATCATTCACACGACAGTGCGATTGATAGTGACATGCAGGAATGGGAAACGGAGACGTTAGAGATGGATCTCACTGGGATGTCGAGTGATAAAGACATCGGGTTTGATCTCGGCGGCGGAATAGAAGATGCACAGTATCCGAATCGCGATGTGTACGTGACGGATGTTGCGAAAGGTACGATCGCTGATGGCAAATTAAGGATCAATGACTGTATAGTCAGAGTAAACAACTTGGATTGTACCAACATGACGAAAAGAATCGTCATGGATACTATACGCTCGAGTGCACCAATAGTTCACCTGCTTGTGCGTCGAAGGCGTCGGAATAATTGGTCCGGCGTTAGCAGCAACAATTCTTCTCTTCCAACATCTCCCAACACGCCGCAAACGCCTGATAATCATCTGCATGCTAAACCACCAGCTAAAGTAGCGCGCTGGGTGCACACCGCCAAACTACCAGCTGGAGTAAGTCACGGCATTGTTCTGGAATCAGGAGTATACATTAGTAAAATCTGCGAAGGTGGCTTAGTTGGGAAAGATACCAGTCTTGTAGTAGGTGACCGGGTTTTACGAGTAAACAATAAATCAATGGATGGTTGCGATGCCATCCACGACGCCATGCGCATTCTAAATGATAGAAATGACTCCATTATGATCACAACGCTCAAAATGTCTTACCTTGATCCAGAGAATACCAACGTGTTTATTCCGGTTCAGCGTTATAAGAAGGAAAATCGTAGTTCGCAGACGGAAGATTCGCATTACTATAACCAACTTGGATCGTATACTTCCAGTTCAAACGGCGTGCACAGCTGCAACTCTAGCCGCCTCACAGTTGATCACAATCGCGCTAAGTCTACACAAGAAAAAAGTCATGCTTGGTTGCGCGAGAAGTTTGACTTAGTTCGCGGACGCAGACACTCCAAAGACAGAAATAGGACCTTAGATGATAAGAAGAAATACCCATCGCCAGCTAGTGCTATGGATGACATGAGCTCCATGGAAATGAGTCTCAACGGCACCTATGAACATGAGAAAGTTATTGCTGAGTTGGACAGCATGCTGGATCATCATGGTCAACCGAATAATGCCTCCACGTTTAAACGTCCAAAGCATCGCAGCAAAGAAAACGCCATGCAGGAGAAAAATGGTGGCACATGGCCTAAAACAAGAGCCACTATTTTAGGTGCCACCACAAATGTTGGTACCATTATTAATCGAACCAAACAGCGTCCGCCGTTGTCGTTACTCATCAGTGATACAGACGGAGAGGATTATTTAATCCACAACAGTGTCGGAGTGACGAATTCAGCGCAGATCAGGAACACGAACAGTGCTATAATCAACAGCAACCGTTCTACAATGTCCACCATGTCAAATATTTCCAATGAGTCCTCAAATCACAATCAAATGCCGCTGCCTCATGTGCAGAATCGTCACTCCAGTGTGATCAGCGGTTTCGGAGACGATTCCTATGAAAAGCTGCGCAACAGACTGTCGATTAATATGAAAAGCGATGATTCGTTGGATTTCAATCCAGTTGCTCTCAAGCCTAGGATTGGGGAGAAGTATTATCAGCCCAGATCGTACACCAGCAAACAACCCAAGTACAGTTCTGATTCCGAACGCGATAGTTTACTTCATCATGATATAGTTATGCATCATCCTCGGATGCAATCTCCCCTGTTTGCGCCGCGTGTCCCTTTCCCATTCCATCCGCACCCACATCCACATTTGAATATGGCTAGTACAAATAGCAGCAGTCACTCCAGAGAGAGTGTTGGGTATGAATTACCCGCGTACAATCCATTACATCACCATGGACATAGTTTGTCTGTTGAAGTCCAAAAGCGACCCATGTTGGGGATAAGCATTATATCTCAGAATTCACAGTTGGATCGAGACATGCGGGACTTTCGGGAGTATTATCCGCCCGGTGGGTTTGAACAACCTAATATTGGAACATTTCCGCGCAAAGGAAAGGAACCCCGTTTTCGTATCCCTAGCAACCCCTCGGTAAACTCGAAGAACTCTACGGGAAAGATCAGTACAGGCTCCATAGAACGCACATCGGAGCGCGGCAGTCCCATCTTCAATGTAGAGATCCTCAGTCCTGGGAACGGAGCCAAGAGAGGGAATGTTAGTGAGTATGGGTGGTCACAGAAACAACTCTCTGGCGAGCTGCGCAAGGTCCATATTGACAAATCTAACGAGCCGTTGGGCATCCAAATCAACTGTCCTGATGGTGGAGGTATCTTCGTTTCTAGCGTGAATGAAAACAGCCTGGCCAGCCGAGTAGGTCTACAAATCGGTGACCAACTTCTAGAGGTATGCGGTATTAATATGCGCAATGCGACATATGATCTTGCCGCAAGTGTTTTACGCCAATGCGGTAACTCCATCACAATGCTGGTTCACTCACCTGACAAGTTCGTTGAAATTGAAGAAGGTTCTGGCTCCGAGGAGAACTCAAGTAGTAGTAGTGCTGAGCCAACTCCTTGCAACTCCCCGAAGGAGAATAGAAAGAGTTTAAGCCTCAATGGGAGCAATACCACCCAGAGAAGTTTGCAGCAGACCAACAGAGATTCCCAGCAGAGACAGAGCACATCACGCAGTAGTAAAGCTAAGTCAACCGTCTCCAATGAGGAAGAACCGCGGTATTTATATATTGAAACACACAAGACATCCAATCTGGGGATATCCTTAGTTGGTGGAAATGCTGTAGGAATATTCATCCATTCCGTGCAAAGGGATTCACTCGCGGAGCATGCTGGCCTCCGCACTGGAGATCAGATTCTGGAATATAACAAGAATGACCTTCGTGTGGTGACTGCCGAAGAAGCCGCGTACATTCTAGCCAAACCAGCCGACAAAGTCACTGTTTATGCTCACTACCGCATTGATCGTTACAATGAAATCAAAGACAAACCGGGAGACTCCTTGTATGTCCGTTGTGGGTTTGATAGAAGTGGTAGTGACTTGACCGATAGCGACCAGTTGTACTTTAACAAAGACGATATTCTCTACGTTGACAACACCATGTTTCGAGGGAATCCAGGGCAGTGGTTAGCGTGGAAACTGGACAGCGAGGGACATCCATCCATGCAATGGGGAATCATTCCCTCGAAATACAAGTAAGCTTTGGTAACCTTGTTTTTAATTATGCATTAGTTACTTACATTGTTACTTGCTTTATTGGAGTAGAGTTGAAGAGCAATTGTTGCTACGTCGAAGCAGTGGTGACTTAGAGTCACGTGGATCTACATCCGCACGACGCAGTTTCTTCCGTCGTAAGAAACACCAACGCAGCGGATCCCGCGATTCTAAAGAACTGGCGTCTTTCAGTAATGTTTCTTCTGGGTGGTATTCCGACAATGGTACCTTGCACGAGGACTTATCACTGTGCTCATACCAACGAGTTGCTCGACTCGAATGTATGTTGACACTACTTTATTGCCGCAGAGCCATTAATCTCACCGTTTGTGCAGGTCCTGAGTATCGTCCGGTGCTAGTTCTTGGTCCGCTGGCTGAATGTGTTGTGGAGAAGCTTGTTGTTGACTTTCCGGACAAGTTCCGCAAGTGCGTTGAAATCCGCCAGAATCAGGTGCAGCTAGAGCAGGATATTGCCGATAACATCGTCGACTACAAGCGCAAAGGCAACTACTTTGAATGCACGACTGTATCAGCAATAAAACAAATTTGCATGTCGGTACGTTTTTCCGAAAAGTATACAAACACTGCACGCACGCTAATCAATTGTTTACATCGTTAGCAACACCATTGTATGATTGACATACCAATATCGAGCGTGGAGAAACTACGCCGTCACCAAATTTATCCGATTGTGTTGTTGATCAAATTCAAGAGCACGAAGCACATCAAGGAGATCAAAGACACGCGTTTTTCGTTGGACAAGCTCTCCGGAAAGGCTGCGAAGGAAATGTACGAGCACTGCCAGAAGTTGGAGGCAGAGTATCGGCACCTAATAACTGGTACAGTATTGTTTGCATATTTTTCTAGTGATAACACTCATTGTATACAAATTTACAGCGGTAATACCAGCAGGCGTGAATGTGACTTACATAAGCACCCAAGTCAAGGCAGCTATCGACTCTGTGCACAGCAAAAGCCAGTGGGTGCCAGTTTGAGGAGTTATTACACTAACATGAACACACCGCAAGCACGAACATTGCCAAAATGAAAACAATAATGCAAAAGCAAAGGTATGACATGAACAATAACTACATAAGTAAGTATAACGATCTATTTTATATTATCAAATTATACTACACGGACATGCTAGTTTAAGGCGGTTTGCTACGATATTTACACATTTTTGAGAACTTTTTTATACCGAGAATAATTACCATTTAATGCGATAATCGGGTAGTTATCAGCATCGCTCAACTCGAACATTCGAGGAAGGAATAACTTTACTGACTCAATTATTATTCAGCTAGTAATGCGATAAATCGTTCGTTATTAGCGAATTAAGTGCAATAGGTAAAGACCTTTAATTCCAACTGTATCACATATAGATTTTCGTCGTTAATGCGATAAATCGATTTTTATTAGCATTATTCAGCTCTAGCACACAATGCAAGTTTACTTCTATTCTAATCCGCGCATAATGGGGCCGTAAATTCAGTCAACTAATTGTTATTACCCTTTGTTCACATTTAAACACGTGTTCCATGTTTAACAATATTCTGTAATTGCGCTGGACCGATAATTCATCGCAATGGTTCGATTCGAAAATGCGATGAACAAATAACTCTATGAACTCAGAAGTAATCGAATATAATGGAATGTATTGCAACATAATAATTAATAATTGTAACAGTTGCCGTTACGAGCGATTCGACGGCAATTCGGTGATGTGTGTATTTTGTATATGATGCGTGTAATTGTTACGTTGTTCTGTTTTGTTTCTGTTTATTTTATTTTACGTTTCTGTGATTTTACGCGTTTTTCTCTTCAATACCATTGAAATTCAGATGTTTGATGAGCTCGCTCCAGCATTTCATGACGTGCCGACCGTTTGTCTTTCGAGCTGCTCGCGTGCGTTTGAAGTCAATGCAATCACATAGATAGTGAAATAGGGTTGTGAACTTAGTGGTGTTACTTATGCTTTCCAATAATTACCTGATTTACCTCTTGTTTGGAGTGAGTTCCGCTGGGCGCGTCAAGTCTCGTTATTAAACAGAACGGAACGCAGCAATTTGATTTAGCACATAGCGACAGACAAAAATCGGCAGATCAACGCGAAGAAAACGAATTATCAAATAACACGATATTCAACTATATTATATTGTATATTATGCATTTTTAAATAGTGATTGTTTTATATATTATTGATTTAATTTATCGTTTAAAGCACTATGGTATCTTCCAAAGAAAGAAATAATGTAATTTATAACCGCCTTTTGTCTTTTATTTTCAAATCAATTTTGCGGAAGATATTTACAGTACCGATTTGCTTAACGGTAAGTACAATAAAGTAACTTTGTAAGTTTTATTGCATGCAGATAACAACTCTTAGTGCGTAAATGGTGACGGTTTTTAACGCACAATTTAACTAACAGTAGTCTTTCGTCGGCCCCTCAACGATTAAAACAAACTTAGTTTTAAAAAACCATATATTATTTATCCTACAACAGAGAATTCGGTTAAACATATAAAATCTCGCAACAATAATATACAATATGAGTACCAATAATAACTAGACATAATATACAATAAATACTCAAAATTATGAAAGATTAACATTAAAACTACAGTTTGCGACTTAAATCAACCTAAAGCGTGTCAAATAAAAACCATATTTGCTTAAAGCCTCTACATCTTCTCCACTAATGATGAATTCTTCCTAAACTGTAATAAAATAGCACGAGCCTTATGGTTATTCTGTTCGTACAATGTCTACAATGGACATTAAACCAAATCAGTTAAAGCGTTTAAAGTTCAATTTCTTCTTGGGAAACCATGTGCTGGGTTTCTCCCGCTCGCGTTTGTCTTCTCTTCTTTCCGGTTCTTTCTTGGATCGAGGACTGCGTGAAGTCACCCGAAATTCCGCTGGCATATCGTAGCATTTACACACACAACACGAAGGAAAACGGAACCAATCTGAGAAGATCCCTCGGCATTCGTTGTTGGGGTCGTAGGCAAGAAGGCGGTGAAGACGATATTGCTGCTCGCAACGACAACCATCCCGACAGTACATCTGACGGTGTTCATAAGTGCACTTCTCCCAATGAACGTATTGCTCAAAGGGATAGAGATTGAGCAAGGCTAGGACCTCCCCACGTGTGTTGTTTGCCCAGAAAGGAGCGACAACTTCTTCCTTAACTGGACAAGCATTCCTGCAACAATAAAATCATTAATATTGGCTCCATTACATAATTGTGGATGCTTACACTCCACGTAGTTTATTATTATAGTTATAATCTTTATGTGGAGGTTTGCTGTTTGTTTCTTGGAAGTCTTGGAAGAGCATTTCGCCCACGGGTCGTTTATTATCTGGATTTTCAGTCTGATCGTAAGTTTCCTGAGTTGTTGCCTCTTCTTCATAATCTGCACTAGTGGCGCTTGTTTCGTAGGCGTCTGGTTTATATGAACTTGTCCTGTGGTCATCTTCCAGTTTGAGGGTAGTACTTTCCTTTGAGGTGACAGGATATTCAGTACTGGTTCCATGAGAGGTGGTAGATGTTTGCGTTGTATATTCCTTGTTGTCATTCAAACCCATGTTATCAGTTTGTGGGTTTATATTTGGGCTGTTTGATTCGCTGGTACCACCATGTTTACTCTGATAACCTTGGATGGCTTGTAGTTCGGGAACTTGACCAAATGTTTGGTTCTTTCGAAACAGAAAAGTGCTATTTTCCACATTAGCAGACAGCTGAGGATTCTTCTCAAATTCCTGCTCTTGGGCTAGGTTAGCAGGAACGTCACCCTGCTTAACAACGTCTTTTTGTTTTTGCGTAAATTTGGGTGCTTGGAGGACTTCTTTGAGCTTAATTTGCATGCCAGGTTCTTGACTATAGACGAATTTTGTATTCAAGATGATCTCCTCTTTGCGATCTTGTTGGTGTATGTACCTGGCTTCGTCAAACAACTCGTTGTCATCAAAAAGAACATGGTCTTGTTTAGAGTACCGTGTTTTAAAGTCTCCATTTTGATAGAGATCTTCGCTTTCTGGAGCTGGTCGGTAGAAGGAAGATGGAGGTTCGTAATCTTCATCAAAATCATAGTCTTTTTCGACTTCATTATGGAGCTCTGCTTTCAGCACAGCTAGGTGCCTCTCATCACCGTACATCCTACGCATTAGTCCTTGATTTTCCCTAATAAAACGGCGTACAGCATGCCAAGGGTATTGCTTTCCCGCAGAAGTGCAATAGCTTTCCTTGACAAGGTCGCATGGTGGTTTGTTCATGGCGCGGGAGGTACGTACTGGTTTACCACATGCACCTTGGTCAGTACCAGAGTCGAAACCATACGATATCGATAAGGTAACCAACGAAAACCCAATCTGCAAAGAAAGACATTAGAAATGAAACAGCAAATTTACATCCAGTTTTGTTTTGTCTACTTTATTTGATCATCATTTGATTAGTTTGGATGGTTTTCATTGATTTTGGATTTTATATTAGGTGTGGGATGGTTGAGAAACAGTACGCCCAGTACGGTTTAATGCCTGTGCGCGATTATAATTATAATGCGATGGGTACTTGTTGCTTCTAATATGTAGGTGCGTGAGTGTCGAGAAATGAAGAATGAATGAGCGAGCGCGCCGCGGCACAACCGATGCGAAAAACCGGGTCAGTGTGTCACATCGCAGACATGAGTTGCACTTCTGCATGAATCGGGTACCAAGCACTGAAGAATCGAATCCATCTTTCCTTGTCGTCGATATATCGGCATGCAGTTCATCCACGACAAGTGCCAAAAGGATGATATCTCATCATCTGCAATATCCTAAATGTTTTACGCCGAGACCCATCGGAAAGGTACACTTTATGGAAATCTCTCCTTTGGCACATTCTAGGGACCTTTTTGGGGGACATTCTTCTATTTCACAATAGAAGAATACTTCCTCCATGTCACACTTTCATTGAGCATCCAATGTGTTGTATGTGTTAAAGAATTGAACCGATTTTTAGTGAAAGCTATGAGCGTTTAACCTTGATATTGATATTAAACGCGCGTCGCTACCTCCATTTCTCACTTCTTGCCAGTTTTCCCGCACACCCGCTGCCCATTCATGCGCGAGCTTGATTATTTTATTTACGTACACCCAATCTGGTTTGGTAGTTCTTGTCACCTTCCTTTTCTTCCACGGCGGACGCATGACCTGCGCCTTCTGCGCCCTCCTTGAAATTTCATTTGTGGGAAACTTTCGTAGACCTTGAACGCCGAAGGTCGAAATGGGCACGAATCATACGCCAGCGTTGGCCGCGGGTCGTTGGATTGTAGGTTGGTGAAATAGAACCGAAAATGAGCACCGTGCGAGCGAATTTTCGGCTGGGCACGTGAAGAAAGTCATGCAATAGCTGATTCCGCATGCATTAGGAAGCGATTATATGCTTTGAAGTGCCACTTATTGAAAAACCCATGCGTAAATCGTTTCACTTGAGCGGGACGAAGCGCGACGAGATCAACACGAAATTCGACAGTATTCCGTTATGAATTAAATCGTAGAAAACAATTAGAGCACATAAAGGCGCGTATATTTCGTCAACAGGTCTTGTAATTCGTACTCTGGTTCCCTTTGTATAAATTATTGTATTTGATGAAGGAATTGTGTCTGTAAATGTCAATGACTCAAGCATCGCAGAATGCTTGTTATGATAACAATGAAATGTCGTTGTGGGAAACTGTGGGCGGTTATCACAGTCTTCCTTTCATTGGCGCATTTATCATAAGTTTCACTCTTTGCCCTTATCAATGGTATTTAATGGTAATGCATACTTACAAGATAAGTCAATAAATTATCCATCTTTGCACTTTTTGTAGTTTAAAAGTTGTAGAAATCTCTTCACTACTTTCAAAGTATTTTCTTCTTTCCTCCAATGCCTTGAACTTTACTAATTTAAGTATCAACAATTTTTATTGTAACCAATAGGTAAAAACCCATTATAAACCTGGAAACAATAATATTTTCACAATTGTTTGAAATATTAGTGTAAAATCATCCTAAGCAGTAAAACTAGCACACTGGCACTTTGCGATTGTTTCCCGGACTTCCTCGTGTCTGCAGGTGTCAATTAATTGCTTTGTAAAAAAAAAAAACGTTGTTTCCGCAAAAAAAACTCTTGAAGAGCACAAACGCGATCATTCAGGGAATGAAGAAGCGAACGAGCGTACAATTAACAAGGCAACAGGCGGACGAATGAACGAAGAGTCCTACTGACTGACTGACTGACTGACTGAACGAGTCGCGATAGAGTTAACTCCAAACTCGTTAAGTCGCGGTCCGCGAGTGTGAAAAACTGGAAGAAGTGAAGAAGCGAAGTCGTGAATGATGCGCCGTGCCGCTGCCTCCTTTTTCCGCGCTGTGTTTGTTTACCTCTTAAATCATCTGCGTCCATTTGCACCGGCTGCATATCACCGCAACGACATTGTTGGTGAATTAAATGAAAGAAGCTTAAAAGAATCTATTGTTCTTTGTTTGATTTTATGATCCTTCCAAAGTAACTTCCGATGTCATATTTGATGCAAAAATGTTTGAAATGAGGTTTCTCTGAGGCACATTGCAGGATTGAAGGCTATTGAATGCATCTAAGTCACTGGTGTTGGTGTTGCTTAGTTGACTTAGTTGTTTTCTGGGTTTAATGGCATGTTTACATGTCTAATTTTAAGTGCACATCGCTAAAAGCAGCATTAACTTAACTTGTTAAGTTTTAGTTATGCGAATGCTTCGAGTTGAAGAAAAGACTTGAAGAGCAATTCCTGCAATATTTTGTAAACCTATCGTTCCTCAGGTTGTAACTTGTTGTAAATAATAATAGCTGTGTTTTTTTTTCAATGGCCCTTTTGAAATACAATGAGTTGCTGATCCTTCCATTAGGACGCCATTACGATAGGCGCTATTAAACTTGTTTAACTAGCTAACACAGCTCAATCATAGTACTTGGTTTGGTTTGTTCGTCGCGGTTTGGCCGCGAATGTAGGCTAACTATAAAGTCGTTTCTATTTGCTTTATTGCATCGCGAGGGGCATATTAAGTCTCGTGTCCATTCTGGAAAACAATTGTGAAATTTCAATCATAATTTTTCCCACCTATAACTCTTATTTGATATATAAATCAAATAAATCTGATTCTAATATACCCAGCATTCAGTTCTTGTTTAAATATTGGTCCAATAAATGTCTTGATCCGTCGTGATAATTGAAACCAAATCGTTTTCGTTTATCTCAAACACGAGTCGCTTGAAATGAGCTAGAAACGAGTAGGAATAAGCCACAGTTGGGGTGAAGAAGAAACGAGACAGATGTAGGCTCTGCTGAGGTTGCAAAGCCAAGCTGCAAGACCACAAAAACAGCAACAGGAGAAGAAAAAATCGTCGAGCGAGACACGCATAAACTACTGAAACCACAACTACACAATACGCGTACTACAGCACATTGGGAAAAGTACCGTTATTAAAACTTTACATGTCGAATGTTGGCAGTCTTCCTCTGGTGCTCACAACTCTTCGCGGCTGCCATCGTCACCATTTATTCCCATTACTTGAATGTGCAATCGACGGCGACTTCTTCTTCACTCTTCACATTGAATATGTGTTTTTTTTTTCACTGCTGTTTCTCATTCATTCTTCCGCTTCGTTTTTCTCAGCTCGATAACTTGATATGCGGCTCGCTTTCTCGCGCAGTGGGAACTTTATTTTTGTTTATTGATTAGTCTCTGGCGTCACCAGTGGCAGCGTTTCTTAAATAGAAAGTATATGATCAGCGAGAAAGGTCAATTAGTTTGGTCAATAAGACGAGTTAAACAACGTTACCTTAGATATAGTTAGATGTTGCGATATGATCATTTTGTCCTCAAACGTGTAAATTGCCAATTTCGACGCAATTTTTGAGTGTCTTTGGTGACCAAATAAAGATTCACATGGTGAAAGTCATCTGCATATTTACACACTATCATTTTGCTTTTTTACCACTTTCACTTCGAAGAAGAGCAAATTTTTCGATTGGAAAGTGTCAGTTGCGATACACAACAATTTTATATAAAATCCAAACCACCAACTAAAGAATTTCAAATAAATTGCTGAAGTCACTGTAGCCAACCATTCTCACATTAATACAGCAACACTTTCTTAATAGGGTAAATATGACCCACTTTATTTCAAACGCTTTAAACGTGTCCAAACTAAAAAGATTTTTGTTTCACACTCCATCCAATGCAAGCACTGATGGCCATTTCTGCAAAGCTTATCATAACTACAAGATAAACGGTGCCCTTCGTATGAATTCAATCTTTATCAAAGTAATACCAAAACATAACCTTCATTAACGATTAATAACATGGGAAACCACGTAAAATCCGTTGCGGCATGTATTACGTGCCTTCGCGCATAATTTGCAACCGGTAGCATTTTCCGCGCAGCTGTCCTCGGATAATTAAATTAAAAACTCCATAAAATGCTTCCAAACAATCGATTCAAACAAAGCGTTGAATTTGCAATGTATTGACAGCCATAAAGTTTAATCAAAGTTCGTTCAAGAGACTTGATTTAAACACAAATTTCTGTTGGAAGTGGGACATAATCAGCTACCAGTCTCGCGATGAATTTCATTGTTTATTATATCTTGCTTGTGTGCACATGGGCATATTATATTTTGATTTATTTGCACGTTGAATGGAGTTGGCTTATGCCATCATACAACAATAGTCATCATGTAAAACATTTAAATGAAATCTACAATGAGTATGATTATATTATTGGTAAGTGGTATGATCTCACATGTAACCATGGTAGCAACCTTCAAGAAATAATATCAAAATTGTTTGAATCTTCTTCAGTTGGAGCTGGATCTGCAGGAAATGTAATCGCGCACAGATTATCCCAAAACACCTCGCTAAAAGTCCTCTTGATTGAAGCTGGGCCTTTGGGGAGCCCACTTTTGGATATTCCAGGTGCTCTGGCTCACCTTCAACTCTCGTCAGTTGATTGGAAATATAAAACAACTCCCCAACAACATGCCGTGTTGAGCATTACGAACAAAAAATCGAATTGGCCTAGGGGGAAACTTCTAGGTGGGTCTGGAAGACTTAATAATATGTTGTTTATCCGGGGACATCCCAAAGATTACCTTCGATGGTTCCCAGAAAATGCGCAGAGGAATCTTAAAGACGTAGAGGAATTTCTGAGGTATTACTGGAAGCGCAGTGAGAATCAACAAGGGAAATACCAACATGATACTGGTTGGTTTCAGGATACTTGAATAAACTCCTGGTCATGACAATATAATTTCAGTTTGGCATGGAATCGGAGGACCTTTAGTAGCATCCGACGATTTTTTTCATACTCAGCTAAGTTCTACTCTTCAACAAGCAGCAGAAGAGTTGAAAATCCCACAGAGGGATCTAAATTCTTTCTATACTGGTTTCGACCATCCTCAGGTAAATGTAAAAAACGGGGCTAGGCATACAACTGGACATTACCTACTGGAGCGTTTGCACGCCAAAGAAAATCTTCATCTCGTAGTCCAAACGGAAGTATGGAAAGTGAATTTTTTAGATGATTATGCGGCTTCTTCAGTAGAAGCGGTATCACTAGTCAGTGGTACGGTGAAGGAAGTTTTCGCAAATCAAGGTATAATTTTATGTACTGGCGCCATTAACACTCCGAAACTCCTTCAATTGTCAGGAGTAGGTGACCCAGATCATTTGAGATCTCTGGGTATTCGACCAGTTGTAAGTTCCCCAGAAATCGGGAGGAATCTACAAGATCATATCGGAGCCGGCGTGGACCTCACTCAACTAGCTTCACCATTAGAACTCACTGTTCACTCCATTTTACAACCTCAGACCTTTTTTGACTATGTCCTCAAGGGAAAGGGACCCCTAACTACAGTAGAATGCGAGGGTATATTCATTGGGCATCTAGAATGTTTACTAGGTAGCATGAAGGAAGATTTCGATACTTGTGATCAAAATCAACGCCATAAAGCACCCGATTTTCAAATGCTGGCAACACCTCTTGGGGCTACCAGCGATCTAGGTGCCCATTTATACACCACAATTGGGATCAACGAAACTCTCTACAAAGAATACTATAGTGAACTCCACGGAACAGCTGTACTTATACTCATAGCAATAGTCTTACATCCGAAAAGTCGTGGCTATGTCCTAATTGAATCTAAAGATCCTACAAAAGCGCCTGTGATAAACCCCAACTACCTCCAGCACCCTGACGACATCCAAGTCATCTTGAAAGGTATCCGATTCAATCAGGAGCTGATTAAAACCTCAGCATTTCGAGAATTAGGCGCTAAGTTTGATGAGAGGCCTTTTCCGGCTTGTAAAGGGCATTTGTATGATTCCGACGAGTACTGGATGTGCTTCATTCGACATACCACGTTGACCATTTATCATCCAGTGGGGACAGCTGCATTGGGTACAGTTTTGGATTACAATTTCCGAGTTAAAGGGACTAGCAAATTGTTTGTTGCTGATGGCTCAGCTATACCGGATTTAACAAGTGGTAACCCCAATGCTGTGATTGTTGCACTAGCTGAGATGGCTTCTGATTACATCAAATATGAGCTATGGTTGTCAACAGGGACCTGTTTTGTTATAGAGGTCTTCATTCCAAAAAAAATAATACTGTATGTATAAAATATAAAAATGAACGATTATTTCCTGGTATTAGGCTAAACAGGTATTAGTTCATTGCAAAACAATTAGAACACTCGCAGTTTGAAATGTAAACTGTGATACCCAAAAACGTAATTGAAAAATACTGAAATCTTAAGTAACCTGCATCATTCTCATTACACTCTCCAAATTCATGAGGACTTTAACGAGATTTCTATTCCGATCCTTGCGTTCCATTGTTGAGGCGTTTTCTTTCGCACTATCGACAATTGCACGAGGCATTCCAGCCAAGAGCGCCACGTTGAACCCATAGGACTTAGGCCACAGTCCTTCAGCCACTTTGTAGAGAAATACAACACTTTCATTCTCTGTTCCTTCATTTTGCAGCATGCAAGTCTGCAAAAAAGAGATTCAACCGTGTTAAACACAAATATAAATTTCAAATTCTAAATAATTTGCTTACCATGTATCCCAATTGGATCTTATCATTACGGTCAAACTTCTGCACCAGTGTATGATAGTGCGTTGCAAAGATCCCCCGACATTGAATCGATGACAATTCATCCAAATATCCACTTGCAATAGCATTCCCATCATGAGTAGATGTACCACGACCCAATTCATCCAGCAAAACAAACGAATTGCAATTAGCATGTCGTAGAATCGATGATGCTTCCATCAATTCCACCAAAAATGTGGAGCGGCCTCGCATAATATCATCCTGGCCTCCCATGCGCGTGAATATACGGTCTACCATTGAGATCTCACATTGGGATGCTGGGACATATCCCCCAATTTGTGCCATGATAGCAATGAGGACAGTTTGTCGCATAAATGTGGATTTACCACCCATGTTAGGCCCGGTGAGGATCATAAGTGGTTGTTTCCCGTCTCTTCCAAGGTGGATGTCATTGGAAACCAGCTGAATTTTCTCAGTATTGAGGCATGGATGGCGAGCATTTTCCATGATACAAATCGGCTAAAATGGAGACAATATGATAGTTTATTTGTTTTCTTGGTTCACCAACAACCCCATCAACATATTTCCCTTCAACCCTGAGTTAACGTGACCTAGCCATTACCGCCAACGTCTGGTGACGGATCTTACCTGTTCAGAGAATGGTAGAACCGTTGGAATGCAAATATCTTCACTTTGTAACTTTGCATACTCCGCAAGAGAGCATAAACAATCTAAAATAGTAATACATTGCAATGCTTTCTCCCAAATATGACACATCTTTCCAAACTTCTCAAAAATCCTCCTGTTTAAATCCATGAGAACCTTTGCTTGTTCACCTTCTGCTTTGATCATAGCAGCCAATAACTCACGGCTTCTATTAGTGGAATATTTATTGCAAGGTTTGGACCCCTTCTTACTTCCTTCTATTTTATATTCACTGTTTGCTCGGCTACAGTTTTTCTCAGGTACTTCAATTTGAAACCTCTTCTTGTCAGTACCCGCATATTTCACGTCACATCTAAAAAACTTCCGCTGTTCTTCTAAGTACGCATCCAAATCGCGTTGAACTCTTTTAATCTTATCTTGGGCTGCATCGTAATCCGCATCAACTCCAGCTTGTGGGATTATAGCACCATTCTGATTTGCTTGTTCGTGATCGAATGCATTTTGGAAGTATGATAAAGGCCCCTCTAAGTCAACAAAATCGCCTTCTGGTGGCGCACGAGTTAGTTTTTGCAACAGACGAGACGCACAGCATTGAAAGAGAGATGTTATCTTTTGGAACGTAGCAAGCGCTTCAAGAGTGCACATGAGATCAGCTATTTTATGTTTGTTGTAGGATTTGGCTTCATATAAAACTGCTCGAGCATCTGGGTGGTTTTTCGCGACATAAGCGTTTCCAAAACGATGTATTCTGTAAAAATCAATCAATTCACAAACTGGCTCAATTTAAATGGCTCACACTTACTTAACAATTTGCCTTTCAATATCTGGAAGCTTTGCCATCATTTCCCTCGCGGATTTTAACAAATGCAAATTGTTGTACAGTTCGCGAACTGCATCCTGTCGCTTTTTAATGCCCACAACATTTGATAATGGTCGACAAATCCACGTCTGAAATAATCTAAACCCAAATGATTGAATAATAATATGCCATCTCCAATTGAAATTAAATGTTGATTTTCTCTATTACCTTCTTCCAAATGCAGTACAACAAAAGTCCATAGTGGTCTGTAAACTGCCTTCATTCTCTAATAAATTGAGATTCTCGATTGTAACATTATCCACCACCATATATGCACGCTGCGACGACTCGACTTTTGATTGCAAGTCTACAGGAACGTACAAAGCAAACTTTTTCGATTGTAGGACATGTACGTCAATCAGGAACTTCTTCAAATACCAAATGCAAGCTCCTAAACTTCTTAGAGCACACATATATTCCATTCGCGGAAAATCTGAAGCAAGTCAATAGTGAAAATCGTTTTATGAAAAGAAGATCATATGTTTTAACGTGCATACTCTTGTCTTCGATGAATTTATCAAAGATCTCAGGCCATTCGTGATTTCCCTTTTCATCCCTGAAGTAACACTCGCTTTTTAACGTTTCAATCGTACCATCTGCTTGTGGAAATTGTTTTCCAGAACTGAGTATTTCTTTCTTCACGTCCTTTAGGTGAGTGGAGATAGTTTCCATTGTATCATTAGACATTCCCCCACGTTCCAACAAAATCTGTTAAAAACAATTTAATTATTGACGTTAAAAGAGTTTAAGTTATAAAAACTAACTAGTGCTGGTTTATGTTGTGCAGTTAATGTTAACAGTCTTGAACAGTGCTTGTCATCATCAAATTCAGCCATATAGAATTGTCCAATGCTGGTGTCTACGAAACAAACTCCAAAATGTTTCCAGATTGATTGTGTTGTCAGCTATGTAAACAAAACAGTTTAAAGTAGTAATTTTCACCTGCCTCAAGCAGTTACTTACAGCTTCACAAATCGCAATCATGTAGCACCCCTGAGCTTCTTGGACATTCAAAGTCTGTGCCCCAAATATAGAAACACCTTTCTGAGATACTTGACAAACTTCTCTTTTTACAACTTTGTCAAACTTGGTAGGACGTTTCATGTTTTTACATCGCTCAGCCATCATCTCTGGGGTTTCCGTCTGTTCCACCCTTGCCACTTTGTATCCTTGATCAACTAAAGAAGCTGACATACGCCCGTAACTAATTTCTGGGAAGCCAGAGTGTGCAAATTCGCCCTAAAGAAGAATAGTTAAATAAATTAATGAGCTACTAGATTGCTATTTAAAATTTATCCACTTTATTATACTGCATCAACTTCCACGGTTGTTAGCAGTTGTTGGAACTGGTTTCTGCGAGAATATATATTATTGGATATATTCCCCACAGGATTCAAACGCGTGTCCAACTGTCTCCATTGCATTGCTATTTATTTACCTTCATGTAAGTGAATCCTAGACGTTCCACCCCCACAGTTGCATCCATGTGGTACAACTCATAAAACCTGCCAACTTTAAAGAAAAGCACTGTATCAAAATGATCCGATTTTAATTCCCACCATTGTCTCATTCCTGGAGTTAATTTATCGAAATAATCCTTTGGAACATATAATGTGCTCTTATCATATTCAGGGTGGTCGGGTCTGCGACGATTGGCATCCATGAGTTTATCAGGTTTAAGGAAAGGTAAATTTTCATGCAACCATTTTCCTTTCTCAGGACCAATATCACCATTAACATCCTTAGTTGGTTTTGATTTATTTGCATCAAGTGATACTGATTTCAATTCAGCTTTTGATGAAGAAGCAGCAGAGCCAAACTTAAAATCTTTCAGCTTTCTTATGGTTGTTGTCTTTGAATCCTCCATGTTTGCAGTACTACTATCATCTTTAACATCCTCATCAGATCTTGATTTATTTTTGTCACATGGTACTAGGTTTGATTTTGCTTTTGACTTTGTAAACATAGCCTCCACTTTTGTTTTTTTATTTGTCTGCTTTGGTGGATCAATGTTTTCAGTGTCTGAGTCACTGTCCATGGAGAGAATTCTTGCCCGCTTCTTTTTTACAGGTGCAATTATGTCTTCTAATTCATCTGAATGAAATCAAATATTAGCAACTAACATAAAATGATAACAACCAGACATTAGCAGAGATAATATGTTAGGAACATATTTATGATGTAACATGCATTATATCCCAATGTTTTACTGCATTACAAGCAATTAATTCTGAATAAGGAGAAAAGTTGCTGTGCTGAATATATAAGTAACTTCCTGCTACATGCAATGATCAGTTCGTACTGCAATGAGAGGTTGCAATTTCACTTCCAATTAAGCATCTCATTTACTTCAAATGTGAATCATTGAAAATACTATAAGTAGTATACCTGTTTCATCGTCAAGATGATGGTCTGCATTGTCTGGACATTTTAATCTCTTGGCTTCAGTTGCTCCAACACTTGCTTTTGATTCCGTTTTCTTTGCTTTTGGTGATTGAAAATAGTTGAGCAAGGTATTGCTTTGGGACAGCCTCTTGGACATGGTTACAATCAGTAATTAAAAGGAAATAAACGGGGAGAAATCACTCAAAATAAACGTAAGCAGCTACTGTAACGATGGTAACGACTATGACACCGAAAAACTAATATGCAATCATGGAGAACGTGATTTTGCTGATCTTTATAGGACTGATGAAATCGAAGAATGAGCGCCAAACGCCGATGTTATATTAATCAAGCAAGTAACCTGAAAACTTTCAAAAGTTGGCAAAGTCATGCATTTCAAACTCTTCGTCTGTCCCTTTATGCATACACACTTTTTTAATCGTTTGAAAATGAATAGATAATAAGTCTTTCAATTATTTCAAAGACTGCGCTTAGTTATCTGTGCAACTAAAAGGAATAAAACAGAGCACGCTTCTTATTAAAACGGACAAATAAAATAACCCTTTATATTTGTTGTGCAACAATTTGGTACTATTCGGAATTAACAATTTACACTCTAGAACGTGATCTATGGTGACTATCAATTGTTCATCTCTCGTCATATCGTTATCACAATCATAGTTGTATTAATCATCGCAACTTTACTCAATTCAGTTTTAATTCGTTTGCTGTACCTAGCGCTTCGTAGTTTCAAGTAAAATGTGTACGACAATAGCTATTGACCCTGGATCATTTTTAATGAAAGCAGACTTTTGCGATCAAACATCACCGAGATATAAGATTCAATCACTGGTTGGAGTACCCAGACCATCAGTGGATGGACCTCAACAGAAATGCATCGGAAACGCGACATGGAAATGTCGGGGAATTCTACGTTGGTGGCGACCTTTCCCACATAGCAATATAAAACATTCTCATGATTTGCAAGACCTCTGGGTCTTTATAAGAATTACCTGAAGGTAAACCCCGCGGACCATCCCTTGTTTGTGGCTGAGCCTGCAAAACAACCAATGCACTCCCGTGAAACTATGCTCTATGTGGCGCCATAGAGAAATTAGACCTCCCAAAATTCTCCCTCCAGAACTCTTGTTATCTAACAATACAAAGGCAAGGTATTTCTACAGGAGTAGCAGTAGATATCGGAGACCAAAGTGTGTCAACAATACCAATTTTCAAATGTATGACTAATGCTATAAACATAACCAGAATATTTTGGATAAAATTTACAACATATCTAAACTTCTCAGAAACAAAGAAAATTATATTCGAGAAAGCATTGCGGAGAATGTCAGCCGAAATTTAAAAGAAAAATGTCTTCGCGTTGATATGCTAGAGAAAGACGACATACACAATTATGTACCGCCTGATGGGTTATCAATTTCCACTAGTAGCAAAGAGGCCACCGATTGTACAAATCATCTCTTCAAAAGTGATTATTTTAATTTAGATGAGATGATATTCAAATCTATTAATTACTGTGATTCCCGTATTCAGGCTGAACTTAGATCTAAATATTGTTGTCTGTGGAGGATCTAGTTTACTACCAGGACTCAAATAACGGTACTTGACCCTTCATTGCATCCACGGGATATGTCCTGATATGGGGGAGCTAAGATGTGCCAAGCTCAGGGGTATTAACGTTCCTTGAATAGCGCAAAGTGATTATTTGGAATCTGGTGCTGTTACTTCGCCGCCAACAAATTCAGTTCAACTTCTAACTATTGTCTATGAGAAACGAATATATAAGTTCGCAGATAATCATATAGTTTCCTTTTGGATCGAATGGTGTACTCAAATTTTCCTTCGATGTCTCGGTTGATGAAAGCCCAAATTTTCGCCCATGTTTTCAAAATAGATTTTCTGAGACGGATAGATGTAGAATATGAAAATTAATTTTAATCATAAGCAGAATCCATTCAAGTTGTGCCCTTTTCACAGTCACTCTCCAGTGTGCCATTGGTTTCACCAATATTTACTAAAAGGTTCTTGTTAAAACTTAACTTTGGTGTTAAATATCTTAAGTATTTCGTTGGTTTTGGTTACCAAGTACCTGATATCCATAGTATTAACTTTACTTTGATAATATTGCCTTCTTCATATTGAATACTAAAATATAAGGAAAAGAAGTATTAGTAACATATGATACATTCACTGTTACCTTTGTTGTTACCTTCTGAAATTACACCATATATCATTATATTGATAAACACAAATGATAATAAATCATCCCTATGTTGATAAGATAGACAGATGCAAATCACTAAGAAATGGAGTCAAGCAATTAAAGCAATAAATAGTGTGTTTCTAATCATCATCAAAGAATAGTTCACTATAATACAGTTGATTTTCAATTCATGATCATTGCACGCCAACAAACCACATAATTTTGTGTATCTACAAGAAGGTGTTACCTCAGTACATAAATATCACACAAAATCTGCCAAACAATTCGCGCTCTGCACACGTTCTAAGAACATTGCAAGCACATAACACCAACAATTTAGCCCAAGATGAACTGTCTATGAACAATTTTGGATGCTTTGAGATCTTTCTGGATCAATGCTTAAGAGCTGAACCATCCAGAGAAGTAACCTTTTGGAGGGGATTGTGCTTCAGAAATTGGCTGAGGTGATGTTCTAGCATCTCCAGCTGGTCCAGGTCCAGAGAATGTTGCAGCCTGTCTGCCTTCTTGCACAGCATCCAAATACAGATCTGGATCGCCACCTTGTTGTAGCAATGTGTTGGTTTCAGCTTGAATACGCATCTCGTACTTTCGCACGTCTGGATATGACATATCGATCCAATCGTCAATCCAGGCGAAAGCCTGTCTATGCCCAACAAGTAAGACTTCTCTTACACAGGAATGGATAAACTCCTCAACTCTGGTTTGCAAGCCCCACACTTCAAAGTAAGCACTCACTAGTTTATAGGAACACATAATTGGCTGATGTGAGTTTTTCCAGCCTTCAACCAAGGGCCCTCTGTGTGTCTTTGAGCTCTGGAAGAATCTAGGATCCTCCTCTTCTTTGTAGTGTTTTGGACTCACCTCATCATAGGCAATATCAATGTTCTCAACAATACGGTTTGCTAGCTGTTCTCTAGTCAACCGGAGTGCATTCTCTGAATTACCACTGTTATTCTCATAACAAGTCTTGATAGAAATAGAAAAACGCGGCAAAAAGGAACAATTGTACTCAGTAATAGTATATGGGTAGTAATTCCATGCTTTCTCGGTGATATAGAACACTTTGGGTAGTAAGTTCTGAACCCAGTAAGGCAGGCGCGAGGATAGATGAATACGTTTCTCGGTGAACACCCCGCAGCCATGCTCTGGATCCTCACATTGACGGTTTTCAATTACTTCGACACCCTCACCTCCTCCAGACTGTTCTCTGCTGTGTCGAGCAATCATGTAAAGCTGGCCTACATGATACTACAAGGCGTGAATTAGTATAGCTTTGTATGATTTTGATAGAGACTCACCTCTTGCACACTAATTGGCATGCATATTCGGTATTCCTTTGTCAGGACCATAGTCACCAGTAATAATCAGAAAGAAATCGAAGTGGATATTTGTTTGACCTTAAATGTTTGGTTATCAGTAAAAAATTATAGAGGAATTGATCAAAGAGCGACTGCGCGCTGTCGACGGAATATCGGGGGAACGCGCGCGGTTTGAATGCGCTTAGTTGCAATTGTTGATAAGGTTTCACTGCTGTTTAAAGGAAATAAATAGAGAAGTATCTGTGGGTACTTGTTCAATAGAAACACAAGCAATTTCTGGTCAGATATTATCATGTATTATGAGTAATATCCACATTCACCCCGACGTGCACCGACTTGTGATCAGGTTAGATTGTGAGGAAATATGGGGAAATATTGTTGCCATGATCGCAAAAAAATCGAATAAAAGTGTTATTAAAGGCAATAATTGTATAAGTATAGATTCCCGCTATATCACTTGATATTATTATAAAAAAATCAAGACTAGTATTTTGGTTAAATTTCAATTAGATTGGAAAATTTCTATGGCTTTGCGTTTGGCGCAATAAAAAGATTTTTTTGCAATTCGTTGAAAATATAGGCACTCAAGAAATATCCTGAATGAATTTTTGCAAGTTAAATAGTTTTTAATCCATATAGGCTTAATAACTTTATGAAAAAGTCATTACGCTATTACTGGTACCATTTTTATTCGAGAACTTCAAGACTTCCTGCGGCTTCATGTAAATAATTTTCATTATACTAAAAGAATTTTGGTGGTTTTTTAGTATAAATTTAGTGAAAATAGATGACTTTTCTTATTTATTTACTTTTTAAATTGTATGACATTTAAGTGTTTGCAATGTATATTTCTTTTATGATGCGATTATTTTAGTTTGAAATAGTAAGAGTTTGGTATGATCTCATGGAGTGAAAACGCTTTAAAATCTTTTTGCCCAAAAAACAAGTGATCATGTCCCCCATATACATTTAAGTTTATTCGGCAGTAACGAATTGGAATTAACGCGAAAATTCCGTCAGCTTTGATCACGCCCGAAGAAAAGCGTTTGTTCTCTAAACGCTACGCTGGCTTGACTGAGCTTGGGTAGGGGATGCGAAGATTTACGCTTGGACTAATGCCTCGCGACGTATTTATTTTCGTATTTACAAGCGCGCATTAATTATCGCTGCGAGGGGAAACTTTTTGGCTATTTTTAGGGGCCGCGCGAACTCATAATATGACAGATTACACACTCGGCTAAAGTTCTGCAATTACACCTCGCACATAACTCGCAGCATATGCGGTAAGGACCCACCTCCTGCGTAATGTTTGCAGTGAACCATAACTTCCACATTGGGAAAAGACAACTCACCCCAAAACGGTAAAAATACTGCTGACGAGGTGTTGTACAACTTAAAAGGACAGGTTTTGGAAACGCCGTAGTTTTTTCTATGGCGTGATTAAGTTTTTAGTACTTCATTAAAGCGACTTTTATCCACTGCCAAAAACAGCCCTTCTTGTCCCGTCGACATGTTTAAATCCACTGCTTGGCGATGGAATAAAAAGCAAACAATTCGGGCACTCTGCCTGCCTGTCGTCCTCAAGAAGAAGAAAACCGAGAGCAGTGTTTATTGTTGCTGGAATACATCTTCCTCTCATGTTGTTTATTTTTGGAAACAAACGTCCGACGCCTTTTGATTCAGACTTTGGATGAGTTTAAGTCTGATCAAAATAGGCAGGCGATAACAAAACATCTGCGTGCCGAACGTGATTTTCCGTTTATTTTCCACTATCTCCGTGATTAAAATAGATTAGTTTTAAGCTTGAATCAACAAATGTGCCCACAAAAAGTGCCGGGAATGTTTGGAAAACCAACAGCGCCGGATCAATATCGGATATTCGATTTTTGAGTTACTGTTGGAGGGAAATTACCGAATTTTCCTCCTTCCATCGTTTTGCTTCGGGCCACATTGTTTGCTTGTTCTTCCTCTTTTTACTGGCGATAAATCACCGCAGCGCGTTCGTGGACATGTACTCGACCTGCCGGAATGTCTCAATTTATTTAAAGCGTTCCAAAGTGGCGCGACTTCTTTAATCTGGCATCTTCCAGACATTGCAGACAATGCCTCATGGTTTCTTGGTCGTTTACGGTCTGCTCCCACCGGTGGTTATTATTAGACGTCTGTTTATCCTTCTGTGCGACGCTGCAATCTAAAGATAATCCACTCGCCAAAATCGACAATTAAGGCAGAAACTAAGAGCACAACAAAACAGTGCCGGTTTTACAGTCACCGCATCACCAACAGAGTGGCCGTTTTGCTCGGAAAAATATTTGTAAACATTTTCTTCACTTGGCATCGTTTGTCTGTGGGATTCTCTACAAGAGCATATTCCCTGAGGATCCATCCTTAAACTGTTGACATGAGGTGCCGTCTTGTTTACCTCTTTGCACATTGCGCGACAAGTAGTTAAGTGTCATGTACCCATCTTGTTAAACATGTTGCCAAAGTCATCAATTACGAGTTGAGGAGTCAAGATTGAGGAATTTGCAAATTTGAAAAGATTTATACTTTTCTGCGTGTTGGAAATTTCCATCAGCTTCCAACTTATTTTAATTTCCAGATTCAAGTTTCATTCTACTTTTTGTAGAAGCAATAAAGGCAAAGAATTCAATATATCATTAATAAATAGTCTGCGCTGCAGTTTTATCCAGGTTAATCACCATTTCCTCTGCTCCTCGTCAATCACCACTTGAAATTCTCGGGGTGAAAATTGAATTTCGCACTCGCCGCGACGAAAATCATAAATTCGCCGGGCAAACAAAAAAGGGATTCAAGCCTATCCCAACTGCGCATTCTGAGAATATCACTCTTTTTGGTCTAGCTTGATGTTATTTTATTTTGCCATTGCTTAGGAAGGTACACATTCGCACTTTCTCCATGTGATATTGTATAAATTTGCAACGCATTACACCAACATGAAGTGTTTTCGTTCGACGTGACTTTTGGAGAATTTCCAAGTTCAATCAAGGTATCCGAATTGTCGGCAGCCACGTGCAGGTATAAACCGTCGGCCGGTCATAAAGAGGACCTAAAAGGAAGCGTCATGTCCCAAGCCAGGAAAATTCTTTATCTGTCCCTTTATTATCCCAACCTCCGCGCACATCAACTGGACTCAAAATGGACCTGCTATTGATTTTGATCGCCACAAAAAGCGTTGCGGTTTGCCGCCGCTCATTCGGGGCGTGCATAAAAAATCAACGTGATAAAATGTGACATATCGGGTCGGCATGTGCTGCATCAAGCATCGGCAGCGGTTGGTTTCAGTGAAACTTAAAAATAGAGGCGAAACAATGCGTGACGAGCAGACAGCGATGGCTTTACTCTCGGATAATTAATGATGGCTCGTAAACAAACGTTGCGCTTGAGATGAGATGCATCTTTGCTCCTGAACGGAACAAGAAAAAATTGCTTCGGAAAGGCATTTCTTCCGCCGATTGTATCTGGCCACTGTCGGTTTTATATGTGCCTAATTGCGGTAGCTCGGTGGAATTGATTGAGATCTTGATTTTGTGATTAGAGAATTTTAAGCTGGATTTGAGGGGTTTAAATATATACTGAGTGCGTTGATATTGGTGGGATTTGATTTAAAAGTTGTACAAACATGTGTTTTCATTTAAACGAAGCAATTCATTTTTAACAACTATAAAAAGATGCCAATAGTTTAAAGTATTTAATAATTCTTAGAAAGGCAATGCTTATTTAGGAAACCAACATGCATGCTGTTATTTAATATTTTCTTCTCTGCTTTCACCCCAAGCAGAAAAACCCTCACAATTTAGTGACTTTTAATGATTATGAGATAGTTCATGCTTAACGAACATGCAATTAAAGTATTCCGGTTTGAACACGTGTTCGCGGAACAGCGATTAAACGCACTTAACGACGCATCCCTAAGACAGCAAAATGCAACGCGGGACGTGCAACTCGGTTTCCACCCACACCACCCTGCAAAGTACCTAATCGCTGTGGGCTCTTAGTGTGGCGAAAGCGAACGTGCCGCATATGGCTAAGGGATGACATCCGTTCTCCAAAAAATTATGCCTCAAGCAATTTATTTTTAATACCGACGTGAAAAACAAAAAAAAAAACAACATTTGTATGAAAATCTTCATCTCTTTGGCAAAGGTCTTAGAATTTTGCTAACATCAATAAGCATTTGAAGATTTTGGAACATCCATAAAATATTTGCCACAAAAGATTAAATTTTGCCTTCATTCCATCACAATAGAAGGAAATTCACTGGAATTCCAGGAGATTCCTGTCCGTTTTCACTTCCTTGCGCTTCAACCGCTCCAATAACTCGACTGGATTTCAACTGTTTCGCTGCTTTGCACGCCGGATATTACGAAGGCCCCACTTATATTTCACATTGGACTTGTAAGTTTTATTCTGGGGCGCTTTTCTTCATCGCTGGTGTTTCAGCTGAAAAGTCATTGACGAATTGAATCCGGAGCACAGTGCTTTATTTCATCGCGCAGACAAACACATGAACATGATATCTCCATAGAAACGATGCATCAAACTGCATTACGAACATAAAACAGTCGCGGACTTAAAAGCATGCATGAAACATGAAAACAAACAAATTTCAATTTAAAATTTTAAATGCCGTTTATTCCGTGTATTCCAATCGAAATGGTCGATGCTAGACAGTAGACATAAACACTTGGATTGGTCTTATTGTGGTACTTTTGACTACACAGGATCCATTTTAATTTGATGTAAAGTGAAGAGGCACAGAAGCGCCAAACGTAAAAGTACCATTTACGGTGATTATACCTCTGCGTAGTCAAACACGAAGAGCTTAATACAGGGTCAAGCGAAGGGTGCGGAGACAAATGAAGGAGTGCCGTGCATATCGCACCCTGTTAAGTAATTATTGTTGGCGTGCTCCGCGTTAATTTATCATGTAAACAAGCAGAAATGCATTTTTAATCACTTTCACTCTTGGACAATTCGGGATTGACCTTCAATCAATTCAATTCGTAAACTGAGAAAAACAAAACAAAGTTTACGCAAGTTTCTCTACGCAGCACTGCATTTGGTGTGGTTGATTGGAAGTAATTGAAAGCATTGTAGGTGAGCTTTCGTCGATTTTGACGTTTTTGGCGGCGGCGAAGTGTAAGCGTCGACTGAAAAGGGGAGAGGAAACAGAAGGAACTCTTCGGGAGTGCTGGCGCATCGCCCGAGGCGGATTGACAGTGGCGTCTCGCACGTGGTCACGAACGGTGCTGAAAATCTTCTCTACTTCGGGAATAACTTCCTCGCAAGTGGAAAAGTTGATAACATTTATGCCTTAGCTTTGCTTAAACTAAACAGCTTATTTGATAGAATCATAGTAAAGGCTACATCTTCGAAAGTGCAACAGTTGTGATGTTGTTTCTTCTTCTGCTTCTTAATTGACTGATGTAATTGAGTCTGCAACAGTTGGAAAGTGCGCGATGCAATGGATTACCTCTGGATATTTGCTATGATCATATTGCAGCCGTGTCATGCTGATAACTTGGGTAAATTGATTTGTAGTTTATTTTCAAGGGTAAAGCCTCATGCACGGGGATTAAATTATGCCATTTATAAAGATAAAAGTTACGTTGCTATCAAATAAAAGAATAAACTTTTTGTACATTAAATACTTTTATGTTAGGAAAGGCAAGGTTTTCTTCGTTTTCACGAAGAATTAATCGAGAATTATCGCGATTTATTGAGTTGTAACTATCTGATCCCTTTATTTAATGAAAATAACTAACTTGTAAAAGTGTAACATGTGATATTACTTCATAAGATTTACTTGGGATATATTTTTCTATATCTTGCATTATTAACTATGTTATTATCTATGTGTATTTCTTGCGATAGAAAAGTAATGCATGTGCTTTAATTATGCATTCTGTAGACATTAATGAAGATAATAATAGATATAAAATTGATCCAATATAAAAAATTGTATACTTGAAGATTTAAAAATGAGCTTTTGACTCAGGTTTTTAATACACTGAAATTATTAACTTCTAAAAACATGAACAGTGCAAAATAAAATTATTTACTCTTAAATACTTGCTCAGATCTTAATTCTCTTCATTGATTTCTCAGAAACTAGCAAACTAAAGGTTCCTTTACTTGTTGAAAATGATTATCTACTAGGAATTTGCAATTGCTACTTACGTAAATTTCATGCATGTAGTTCAATTGAGTAACTCACTGATAAAGTGTCCCATAGCAAATATTTCTTGTTTCTGATAGCACACTAAACTTTAACGATATGATATGAATTAAGCACGCAGACATAATACGATTCGTCATATTCTTCATGTCCATGCTTCTTCATTTGCCCTCTTGTTAATTGATCCACAACGATATGGCAAAATTGCCCACTGTCATTTATTAGGAGCATGCCGAGGTGAATTATCATCAGTCTCGAATGTAAAACTCAAGTTGACAGGGCGGCTCGCATGCCACATGCTCTCCTGCGATGCTAATCTGTGTTATATTTTAGTAGCATCGTAAAAGTGTTACTGAAATATTTCACGAATTCAAAACGATCTGTGTCACATACGCACGCCGGCGAGGAATAACTCTCCTGTCGTTTATTTGCGCCACGCGCATTCTGCATTCTCATGCGCAAATACTCAGCAATAGCGATAAGCGGGCGTAATTTAAGGGGGTTGGGCCACTCTAACTGCCGCCGAACAGAATTGCCATCTCGAATATAACTGCTTCGGTTAGAGTCAAACCAAACCTTGATGGTAATAATTTTAATAAAACTGCGGCAAAAACATCGGAAAAGCGAGTGTATGCATTTTCATTTCGCGCAGGGTTGTCCTTCGGGTACACCCCACAATGCTAAAATAAGCACTATTGCTGTAAGCCGGTGCATTATTCATGCAGACAGTTACGCCCTGCAACATTTGGGTGGATTTCCACTAAAATGCCAACAGTGCATTTTTAATTTCCAACGCTGCGAGGCAGGCCTGAGATCATAAACATGACATCTTTCAAATTTGCAGCGCTTTTATCTGGAACACTGCGGACGTACCAACAAGCCGGATGTGATGATGATCTGGTCACGCTGAAATGCCCCCCTGGTACTACAATATCAGTAGAGGTGGCTCAGTACGGAAAATACGCTGCCAGTAAACATCTTTGTCCGTCGAAAGGAAACGTGTTCCCCGAAACTCTACCGCATTTTGATGACAGCTCATCTTGTCTTTGGCCCAGTGCATTACAGGTCAGTACCGTGGTTCTAGTTCTATCTTGCAATTCTTTGAAAGATCACCACCGCTCATCTCTGATGTTGCTTAGTACTCCTTGTTACAGACTGTGGTAGAGGCATGCCAGAAGAAAAGCACATGTCAATTTGAAGCGTCTCCCCAGACGTTTGAAGGTGATCCCTGTCCCGGGGAACGGAAGTATGTCGAGGTAGCCTATAAATGTAGACCATGTAAGTAAGATAATCCGTAGGTTGTAGGATCTGAGCCATATGACTTATTGGTGTGATTATATCGCAGATGAGTTTCGAAGTCGGGTTGCGTGCGAGAACGAACGCATTCAACTGCAGTGTAATCCCAATTCCCGGGTAGCAATCTATAGTGCGAGTTATGGACGGACAGAGTATGAGAGTTCTCAGTGTCCGCAACCACAAGGCGTAGCGGAAGAGAGTAAGAAATAATGGGTGTTGGTGGTTTTAATAGTTCGTTTTCAATGGGTACTTGTTTGCAGCTTGTTTGGTCAGTTATGCAACTGAAACCGTTATGCAGATATGCCATGGGAAGAGGCGGTGCGAGATTGCAGCGGATGCAAGCACTTTGGGGAATCCATGTAAACCACAAACAAGGATGTATCTAAGAATTGTTTATGCATGTGGTAAGGAGAGATATATTTAATTGTAGTTAGAAATGCGGTCTTTTCTGGATGGTTCTACACGTACAACTGAACCATGAGTTCCAGAAATGCTATTTAAGATACTTTTAATATGCTAAAAAGTAAGTGCGGAGGCCAAAAGTCACCAAACAGAAGAATTGACTATTTTTTCTTTCTGGGAGTTACAAGTACAGTCCTATCAATTCCAAAATTCCAATTCCACTGTTCTACATCAAATTTACTATTACCTCCTGTCAATGTTTTAGTACCAAGAAATGTTCTTAATAAACAATACGAAGGTCAAATTGAAAGTGATGAAATGGACCTGGACGTTGACACTACCAATGACCAGGATGATTTCGCCAGTGGTGAAACAAACCCTCGCCTGCCTGTCTCATCGCCTCCATATCCCAAAGACGAGCATACCGTCGAAAACGAGAGATTTACCAACTTTAGTAAAGGTGATGGCCAGAAAAGTTTTGATGTGAATAACAAAACCTCTTCTCGGTCACGGCCACCCGTGAAAAATAGCACTGGCAACTTCGAACAAGGTAATTTTAACACTTAACAAAGTAGGCTCCAACTTTGAAATTACGTATGTTGTTTTCTTTGAAATTCTCTTGTCGTGTTCTTTGGTGTGCGTGAGTTTGCATGAACCGTTTGTCGGTATTATTAAGCTTCCGCTCGACCTTCGCTTGCAGTTGACCCAAAGTGGAGGTCGAAGGACACGGCGACATTTGACTCTAGCCGCGTGCTCGATCATCCCCAAATTGATAACACGATCTCGGTCACTCCTGGTGAGCGCGATCAAGTGATCGGATTAATATCGGCGTGGATCAATACCTACACGTTTGTGTCAAGTGAGTACCACATACAAGCGCAGATGCAGTCAACTAGAATTCGATAGAAAGTAGGTGTAGGATGTTGTGCACGGAGCATGGCCTGTATATTAAAAATCTAAATTCATTCATTTCAAAGACCTGGGACTAAACCAGTTTGCTTTGTTTGAAGGAAACCAGGAACGGTTCTATCTTTATCTCTTGGCGAGCACAGGCGCGGCACTTCTTTTGTGCATCGTGGTGCTCACCAGTCGGATAGTGTTGCGGAGGCGGCAGGAGAAGCGCACGGCGCAAGGGCACTCAGCCGATGTGGGCGATGGTAGTGTAGCGCACGGCTTTGTTGACGACATCAGCGAAGTGGACGCCGATATTGACCTGACACCTCCAAGCGATGTGGTAATGCACACGCATTACGGGGGACGGATGGGTAGTTTTGGGGCGGAAATGCCGCGGAGTGTAAGCCATCCCGCCGCCAGTGTTTATTACTATGGATGACGGGGCGGCCCGGGCGTTCCGACATCACCGGCGTGCCCGGGCCAGCGCACTTACTGCTTCTGAGTGTTTCATCAAAGTGCGGGACTCCTGTATATAGACATCACAGTTGCAACTAAAAATTATTATTTAACGCAGTATTTATTTTTAATTAATGGATTTATCAAGATTTCTTTATCTGTATTGAGTATTTATTAAAAATTTCTTCGTAAATTTTGATTTATACCTAATATAAATGAATTTATACTTGATTATACCTAATTGATCAGGTACCTCCAGCAGTTTAAATTTTAAGCTGAATCATACTTACATTTCTATTCGACTTTGAATAATTCAACGCCAGGTGGCGCTTACAGTCCGTAAACGAAGAAGAAATCCCAACAATTTCAAATACATCAATTTCGTTTCGAATAAATTAATAAATAAAAATTAAATATAATTAAATGTTTTAACCATCATATATATATATATATATATATAACTTTTATTAATTCTTTCATATACAGGACAAATGCATTTAAAAGCACCATTTCTCTTAAAGCTGATCTAAATTACATGAAGGATATATTGCATGTGCTCATCTCGTGTCTAGCCAGGAGCATCAAAGGGAAATATTAATAGCCCTGCATCGGCGCATCAAGCATGTATCGTTTGACATGGAAATGAAGCAGCGCATGAAGGGAATCCGAAGCTTCTATTAGCAATGAGTTCTTTCCCTGATACATAAACCTGCGCTACTTATAAGTCATCGACACGTTAGAAAACGAGTATGTTTGATTTATTAAACTGCAGCGCTACAAGGATTATATTTTCAAATTACTACAAATTTGCCCATATCTAAATCACTCCAACTTCTGTTGAATTGTGTTATTTACGATATCTGTGACATTCGAATTTTAATAAAAAAAGTTGCTGGAATATGAATCGATGCCCCAATTTGTTACACAACGAAATAACTTATTGAACTCGTGAGCTGTTCCCAAGTGATAAGAGTGAGTATTTGCGTACTAAAAACATGCTGAAACATTTATTAATTTCCAGCGAATACGAACGGTAAAATGACTTGGTGTTGTGGCGGTATGTGACTAGCGACCATAGAGACGGATTTTATTTCCGCCGACATTGTTTACATTCTTTTGTTCGCTTTAATTAAATTTTATCGCGCAACAACTTGTGTTTAGCGGGAGATTAAAGAAGTGGAACAAATGCGAGGCAGGTTTTACGCGTCGTTACGATTACGTTACGTTATGATACCTGCGAGAGGAGTTCTGCTTTGAAAGGACTTGTCTGTGGGTTATTATGTTACGCTGCAGATATATTTATAAAATTGCGATAGAATGAAGTGCATTACTTGTTGTAAACAGGTGCAAGTTGTGTTGTTAGGAAATAAATAGCTTTCATCCCGCTTAATCCAGTGTAAAAGTGGATAGTTCGGGAGGAATGAAATAGTCAGGAATTGTTGTCAACTTAGGAATGAGTATGAAACATTGTGGTTTTTATAGCATCTTTACTAAATTGGTCCACAACTTTACCAATGTGAAAAATTACGTTATAACCGCAGGTTTTTGGTTGAGAAGTAATTTTCTGTAGTGACATTTGTAAGGAATGTAATTTGAACGGATATTTTGACAACTATTATTTGAATCTGAACCATTAATTTATAATTAGTTTATTATGACTTGGTGCAATAAAATACAACGAAAAAAAACGGCTGCATTGTTTTAAAGCTTTGTAATATGAGAATTGATTAATTGAATAATGCTTAAGTTGTAATTTGATACTGTGAGTGTTTTGTTTTTATTAAACCGCGATTATTTTCAGTCCTTGAGCCTGAATTTATTTATATGATTTGTCCAGTCTTACTTGCTTTCGTAGCAGATTAAAATTTCAGTGCACAATATTGGTTGCTCTTGGAAAAACTGGATGTTCTACTGATTTTCTGTAAAGAGTTGGCTAAAATCAAATACCTTCATCAATTCCCACTGAAACATAATAATTGTACTGGTATTATGTAATGCATTTATTCTTCTATTTGTATTTCAAATTTGGTTTACAGATTTTAATTGAAAATATATCTAAATTAAGCGAAGAGAAACAGGTGAGTAGAGAAACTTGGTTATGTCATCTGCACCGAAACTGCAATTATTCTAAACCCATACTACTTCTTTATTTTCAAATAGAAATTTAAAAATTGTTATATTAACATGCATTGCATTTATTCTTCTATTTATATTCTAAATGAGACGCCGAAAATGTTGTCACGACTACGAGTATTACTGCACAATGAGTCATTACCTAATGACTTATTAAACGAAGCGTCGTTTTTTTGCTTATATTACATTCCCAAACACCCTACAATGCATTAATTAATTTCTCCCCATCGTGCCACTTAGGTCATTAGAATCCAACGGAAAAATAATACGTATATAGTATGAACGTAATTGATTTACATATCGCCAAATGCGACATTTAGGGTCTGAGCACGTTCGTGGTACCCGCAATTCGTACTCCACGTGGTAATTCAACATTGTTTGAATAGCGTAATAAAAACAGCCACATTTTTAATTCCGTTGGTGCGGAGAATATATTTATGACTTACAGTTTTTCATTGTCTTTGTGGCAATTTTTCGGTGCGCTTTTAATTGTGATTTGATTGCACAAAGAGATGAACATGATGAAATCGATGTTTATGGCCTGTTTTGTTTTTATGTTACATAAAATTGATTTTCTTTATACAAAGGTTCATAAACTACAGTTAATTTCACGCTGTGACACCCGAATTCATTTATTTTAATAAGCAGCTTGCAATGTAATTCGTTTGTTATCATTAGGAAAATAATTATAAGAAGTCGTTTATTACAATAAAACATTTTCAATTTTTTAATTTAGGACATTTGGACAAATTTAGTTGGAACTTTAAGTTTTAACTTACCGGTTATAGATTTCTCCACAAAAAATGAAAATAGATGTTTGAAAAGATAGTATTTTGCTATTGTAGCACACTAATATTTTAATGCTAGCCTTGACTCTTAAATAAACATGATTCTTTCATTTTACCCTTTTATAAGATAAAATTAAATAATTAATAAATTAATAACTGATTAAATAGCAATGTCTGAATATGTTTTTAAAGCAAATATTATAAAAATTCAGTAGTAACTTAGTTCTATTTTCATATCACATAAAATTGATTTTCACAACACAAAGCACTGTTCTTCATGCCGTGCAGCTAATTTCACGCTGTGAAACCCAAATTCATGCATTCCAATAAGCAGAAACCGCCGACCGGTAAGCGGAACTACGCTACTCGACGAAAAGGGCGCGCAGTGCAGCAGGCTTGCGCGGCGCCTGCCCCCAACGAGTGCTGCGCGCCGGCAGCAACTCGCAAGTCAACGCGCGACCGTCCCACGCATTTAGCAGGAATGCCAGCAGTCGGCTTGTGCGTCCCGTTCGCCCAGCGCACGCCGTCAGCCGTGACGCGCGTGGTCCCATCAATTCTCCTGCCGGTACGCGAATTATTGACGCAGCAGTGAGGAGTGGCGGACATTTATTCCCAAAGACAAAACAACCGCATATCAATTCATTCCCGACTTCAGGAAAGCTACTGCATTAATCTTCTAGCTTCTGCGGAGTCTTCACTGCGTACAGAGTTACATTGGTCCTGCTGAGCACGAGGTGAGTTTCGTTTCAATCCAGTTACTATGGCAACGCGGCGCGGCGCACACATCTCGGCTCAAAACACGCGGGATTTGTTTGTATTCCTGCTGCGATCGCCTGAGTTAATTACCGGCTAGGCGCATGAGCGCATTTTATGCACTGCGTGATCGCCACAGACAAGGAATTGCGGCGGTTGTTATTTTTGTACGGATATTTATTATGTCCTCATTTTGTGCTGTTAATTAAAGCGGTTGCAAGTTGCGTGTTAGTGTCAAACGTGCTGCAGGTTGTCGCACGAGGATAATCTCGATATTCTCAACGTCCTCTCGAACTTCAAATCTCCAATACCCTTGACAATTACAAACAAAGACCGACTACAACTTGGTAAATGGAAGCGAAAAGATGCCTTGTTATTTTAAAAAAATTGCCGGATTATTGAATTTTCCAATGAGCACATTGTTTAATTATGGCATGAGTTCGTCATCTCTGAAGTATTGTGTTATTGTTAGATGAATTATGTTGTGCCCATGTCTTCTTTGTGAATGCCTTTATATTCATAGTGGAGGCAATTCAATAATGCCCTACAGTCAATTATCCCATTGTTGAGTATTACTTATTAAAACCTATTTATAGTTTGTTAGAAGTAATGATTTGTGTCTAATAATACCACAACAAGAGTAAAATAATGATTTACAACTTCAAAAACGTAATAAATCATATATAGTATTCTCCAAAGAAAGAAGGGAAGAAGGAATAATTTGCGCCTGAGCATTCTTTTGAGCTACGCTTATTATTTAATAGATAGTTCTGATAGTAAATTTTTGTAATTTTTTCTTGATTGACATGAAAAACATATCTATTCTATGATTAATTTGACTCGGCTTGTTTTTCTTCCAAATTATAAAGAATAATCTATTATTATTTAAAAAGCTGTAAATTCACGTTCCAGGAAGACCAATAGATATTACAAAACATGTTGCTCTCGTGGAGAGGAACCAAGTAAATGATATTTTTGAAATAATAAAGGATTTTCCGATTCAATATTGAATAGATGATGGATTTTGTATAGTCTTGGTCTAATTTTTAATTTTGTTAGAAAGGAGGAACTTTATGAAAAAGACAAATTTATATAATCACAGTGGAAATTTTTTCGCAGAAAACTAGACTGGTTTTGTTTTACTATAACTTTCTGGATTTTAAAAGATTTTTTAAATATGATTGTTTATATATTGTTGAGTTTGCAAATTTTATTAATACTTTTGTGCAGATATTTTTTTAAATAGACCCAAACTCACGATAGTACAGCCGTTTCTCTAAAATGCGAATCGTGCGATCACTAGAAGCCCAGATAAAATTATTTATTATGTATTCATCGCCTTTCATCACTAGCATATTCTTATCCTAACCAACTTCGTTTAAATACCCGAAGTTGATTGTGCAAACTCCTCATTAAAATCCAACTCTAAGTTTTAGTTTGCCAATGACTAATTAACGTGGCCGCCGCCAACGAGACAGATAACGCGGGAAATCGCTTCATTCCAAGTCGAAACTCAATTTGACCCTACGCGTGATCCATTACGTGGGTGTAAATAATTCATTTCATTTGAAACGTGAAGAGTCTCGGGAAGGTAGAAGTGCACCTTGTGCGTATTATACCTGACACTCTTCTCAGGTTTCACGGTTTCATGTTTCACTGGAGGAGTACTAAATAGTTTTTGGAAACTTTCAAGCTTTCCTAGTTGTGGCGCGAAACATTAGAGCTGCCTAAATGGGAACCAATTCAATGTTCGATACTTACGTGTTCTGCTGCGATTACACTAATTAACTTGTTAGCCCGAAATTGCAGGCGTTACACACTGAAAACTACCAACGTAATTACTGACTCTTTTATTGACTCATTGATTATCTGAAGTCGATACATTTACGAATGTTAGAAGTATACAATGTTTATGTCATCATGTGATTCATTTGATAATAAACGTCCATGAATTTAGGAATTTATCCTCAATCGATCAATTTCATGAAGATATTCTTTATTTTCGCTGCAATGTTTGTGTAATGTGGCGATTAGAATGAAGATTTTCCTGAGGGCATGAGAATTGTGATGCAAACCGGGCAGAGGAATAGCTTCGGATTGAAACGGACCTCTCGGCAGGTCTGAGGGTAAATATGGGTTTGGTTTGATATAGTATAACTGAATGTAAATATGACACCTGTTTGAACTTTTTTTACTTTGGAAAATACGGATTTTTTTTTTGCTTTGCAAGATATCGTTTCTGGATGAAATTAATTTCACGTGGACAAAGATCAAAGATTCCTTAATAAATTATCGAACCTAGTGTTTTACAGATAGATACCCTTTATATTTTCATCGACTGTGTATTTTGATATTGTAATGAAAGAATATAAGTATAGAACAAATGTTCTTTAGATTATGCTTTCCTTCTTGAAAAACTTCTTCAATCTTTCAATCCAAATTGGCTTATTGTCTTGTTCGACAAACTGCGACTGCGGAAATTGTAATTGACAAATTTCTTCATGTTTGTACCATTCCTTGTGATGTTCGAAATATTTATGGGGGCCAGGCATATCTAAAAGGCAAATATTTTACTTGAAAATCAACTAAACTGTTACTATATGGTGTCGGTTGTTGGCTGCACTAAGGCTTTACCTGAAGAACAGATAGTTGGGGATTCCAATTTCCTAATATTCAAATTTGGATTATTCCTTTGTAGACAAGGCCCATAATAAATGCGCCAGTGGTAAATTCTACTGTATCTCATCATTTTTTTTGTTTGCTTTTATGGGACCGTCTCCGAATATGCTAATCGAATTGATACAACAAAATGACACAATGTCCAAATGACACAACTGTACGCAATAATATCTCTCCATGACCCACTAGATATTTCCCCCCAGTTGATATTGATTTCCCTGAGCGGCTATCCTCGCCATCATTAAAATGGTGATTAGTAAATCCTTTTTGTTCCACTTGCTATGTCAACCTCACCTATGCGCGCCGGTTTTCATTATAGGATTTATTGATTCGCGATTATGGGACATTAAATTACCTCGTACCCGGCGCTCGTGTGCGACATGGATGCCAGCAACCTCAATCGCCGCCCGCCTGATCCTTGTACAACCTGCCGATATAGTGCCCTGACGGCGTAGCAGACCGCTGCTTCCACGTTTCCGGGACCATGTCAGGCACATCTTACAATCCTGCTGCTTGTCGGTAATCTGCAAGCGATGGTCGTCTCCCTCCGTACATCGACGCTCACAAATTGCATCAAATTGAAATATCCGGCCAACGCCACCATAATTCAAGATTTACCTATTTTTAAAAGATGGCCATCATTGGAAAACAATAGGGTCAATCCTAGGGCGCAATAAATTCGCATCCCCGGCGTCAGCTGAAATGGCGGATATTTTATAGATCGTCATAAATGTGTTATTACATAAATACGAGGTTAATGGCAATAATAATTTACATGGTTTCCTATATGTACTCAGTTACAGATCAATACTCGGCGCAATGTTTCAATGATTATACTGTTAATGCAAGAAGGGATTTGTTGGCTTTAAAGCAGTGCCTGCTGTCTGTCGGCTGCTGCTCGAATGGGGAGAAAAGTCAAGAGTCGAGTGTCTTTTTAGCCTCGATTTTTGCGAAGTTGATGCTGCAGTGAGAGTCGACTTTCTGCCTTCCATAATACATTGAAATCCGTTTGGGTGCTGAATTATTGAAAGGTTTCGACTCGACTGCGACCGAGTGTTTGACATGAAAATTGCTTTAAAAATTTAAATTACGCCCGCTGGCAATGCGACATGTCTTCCAGCGCGTAGCAAAGGATCGCATATGTTCAACGATTTGCGACGAGGGGAAAACAGGCAATTGAGCTGAGGATTTGAGGAATAACGGATATTGATTGTTATACATGCGAATCACTATTGTAATTCGTTTATTTACAATAGCGAATGCAGTATGGAAACCGTTTTAGACAATGTGATGTATTTTGGTTTCAGCGGAAGTTATTACTATTATTCAGAGCGTACTGTTACCCATCTTGGATACCTACACCGTACTCTCATCAAACAGCATCAACTACTACGATTATTAGCAGTTATTGGGACTAGATGCAGTGAGAGAATAGATATTATGTGATATGCTTCCAGCAGGATTGGAAGCCCTGTCATCCGAATATTCGCTTTGTTGCTGCTGCTGCTGCAGTCAGACGCGATACCAACTGAACTACGGGGCTGGACCAAAGCACTATTAAACCAGTATCCGGATTTTAAAATGTTGTCTAATCAATGACATTTATGACCTTTTCTCCTCTCATAAATACTTATTGCCCCTCTATTTTCAAGATATAATTCCACACATGCCAATCAGAAGACCAAACCTCGGACCTTTACCCAATTGATGTTTCTGTCATCACCTGTCCCTTTGTCCACTTTCGATTTTATTGAAGCAATAAATCTAAACCAAGGTGTCCATCTATTCCAGTTCCAATGATTCTTTTCAAAAAAAAACAGCAAGCTGCCAAATCAAGATAATCCTCTCAACACATTTTTCCCTTACATTCAAAATCACCACCAATTTACCTTCCAATAAAACACTATGTGTGGATATGCCCATTGCTTGACTCTGAATCCATTCGGATCAATTTCTCATGCCTTTACGCTTAACTCCACATTCACCGTAGGATATGTATAGCATATTCGATGAAAAAACGACGCGTGTCGCATTACATTGGAGTTACGGCGTCCAGTATGTGCCACTGACGATGCCGCCGCCAGCGACAAAGTGAAATTCGGTTTTAATTAAAAGTGTCAAGAACCCTCGCCACTTTTCGCACCGACGCTCGATATACGCGAATGCATATTTATTTAAATTAGTGGCGGTGGGTTTTCGTGTTGCAAACGCGCATTTTCAATGTGCGCCTGGAAGTACTTGCATGTATGAATGATATAATAGCATTGGTTCGAATTGACTCAGGACACGTTACGTTTATCACTGCTTGCACTGGTGGGTAAACTGTTGCGAATTCATTAGCGGAATGTCAGGAAACTTTACCCACTACTTGTCATAAATATAACGCCGGTGGCATCATAGTTGAATGCAATTAAGTGACGAGTTTTTTTTTTGTGGCTTTAACATGAAGTGGACATTTTTATCACGTTTGGAGTATTCTGTCCGACAGACTGCGACATGTTGATCTAACCATCCAACAATCGGAATTATGCCGATTGCGCACCAAAAACCACTGATAACCGCTGTTACAACCCATTACTAACCATTATTCGGCAGGGCTTTTATCCCAGCCGCCATTCGCGAGTCCCAACGACACAATTGAAAACAATCGCATCGAGCCAATCATAATAGCGCGTCCGAGCTGCGAATGCAAGTGGAAATATGGCAAATCGTCGCTTCTGCGTTCAAAATAAAGATAATAGTGAAATTTACGCTCGGCAAGTTGCTGCCAGCAATTGAAAATCTATAAAACAAATATTGGCGATGATGAAAGTTTTATGACGTTGGTTTACATAATAATCGATGGGAGATACTGCGCTATTGATTACGCTTGCATCCGTTGCATCGAGTTAACTAAGTTTCATGCTGCGCGACAGGTTTTGTAATTGTTTCCTCTGTGAATATGTAGATTCCTACTTTATTTCCATTGAATTCCATACTGCCTGCTATAAATGCACTCGTTTATGCTTTGAACGACTGCTTTGAATGTACGACCCGCTAGATGACACTTACTGCATGGTTATCCCCACTCCTAGAAGACTACTTTAAAAGATCGCGGCATAGGTAGTTGACGCAGTTGCAACTTGATCCTTCTCAAGCTAATATCGCTATGCTAAAAATCTTGAGGAATCCATTTCTGAAGGAATAAATAACCATGTTATTTGAAAATACCTGCCCCCTTCTTGTTTGTATAAGGTATCTTCAAAGAAAGCAATAATTCATTTCTTTGCAAGAAGACAAGCGCATAAATAATAATAGGACGAAAGGAAGGATACGATGAACTTGTAGGTATTCCATTTCCTTGATAACCCATATAGCAACGAAATGTTGCTTGCTGCACGTTGACTCTCCTCAGGCATTGTTTGACTTTTCTTCTACTTATAAACACCAATGTTTTCACTAGGGTTTGGGGCTGGAGGTATATCAGATGACCTATTTCTTAACGGAAGCCAAACAAACGCGCACAATTACGAAAATAACTTGCAACCAAGTCGGCGCGCAACTTTTTCTCACGGTGGCGGTTGTTTTATGCACTGCTGGAGGTGATGACGGTGAAATAGTGCTAATGCCTTTTAGTGTGGGTCGCTCCGCGCAGCTGGGCAGTGTGGGTAATCTAATGGCAGCTTAGTGAGAGATAAAATCCCCGGTCATGCGTCCGAAAATCCCTTAAGAGCTTGTTATCAACCATTATCAGCTATATCCGACGATTGCCCAAGTGCTGGAAGGAGTTCCTAGATGCCACATGGATGGCACGTTTGCCGCCTGCGGCTGCGTTCCTGGAACGCCTGCGTGATTTAATTGTATTTTCAGATGGCGACGCCTTTCGACATGCTATATCGTATGTGTGATACATACGTGGGTGATAAGAATCTCTAATGACTGACGAACGGTAATCGATGCAAGTTATGTCAGGCAAATTGTGCATTTTTCCAAGTTGGGCGAGTTTAATATAAGTTTTCACTTTGTTTACTTTTTCAGGACGCAAATATTGCAAATACTTCTGGAAGTTTGTGTCACAATTCGAAGGAAATTTGGGAATTGGGAGGACCTGGTCAATTGGGGTCTTGTTTTTTTTCTTGCATTGTCCCGGCTGATAAGCCCTTCTGAAGACTGAAACTTTGTTCAGTCTCTTTCTGCACCATTCTTTAAAGATTGCCACCATGTTTAAATGTGTTACCTTGCAGAAGTGGAGGGGGCATATGGTTTCTTACTGATTAGATTAGATTAGGTTAGGTTAGCTGTAGAAGTAAAATACTTCTATCTACTATGTTCGCATCATTGGATGTGCTGAACCTTCCAGAAATTGCAATCATATTTATTCCGTTCCATGCATCAAAAGACTCCTGAGCTTTTGCCGTTATAACGCGCAATTTATCACTCGGCATTTACAATGTAGCGTTGGGAGGGACGAGTGTAAAAGAAAGCGTTTCGTTTTTATTATCTTCCTAGTTCCGGCTGCAAAGCGTCGACTGGTCCCCAACTGGGAATTCCATGCGGCCAACATCATAACTGACTCGGAATTGGTGGACCGCATCAGCGCAAGATTGTTAGTGCTTCGCCATCACCGCCTCATAATGGTCTTGACGCGCAATAATAGCACTTACCTTCGTAACATCCATGTCTAATCCAGCCATATCACAAACACTCGCCGAAACACGCGGCATTCTTGTTCAACATTTTCATCTAAATTCAAATTTCTCATTTTATATTACGCACATCCATCCAGCCAAAGTCAATTGATTTCTTTGGCACCGCTGCGCGCCGGTTAAGCGGCGGCGGCTAGATAAGTAGATGAAATGAGTTTGCGGGTGGTGGCGAGGCGCTCTTCGGTTCATCCCCCGGTCGTGTCATCACTGCTGTCGCTTTACACCGAAGAAACGTTCGACTTACGCTCGTGTTGATGTTGCCGCCGTTTGGAAAGCCGTTTTTTCTCGCATGTTGCGCTCGTCTACTCAGTACGCTTTTTGCGCCATTCCCTTTTTCCTGCCGACTGGTGCTTTATCTATTTGCTGCTTCTTGTCCGCCCAGCCTGCGACTTCCGATAACCTGCTAGAGGAGTTTGCTCCTTCTCGGGAAAATTCATTACGCAAACATTATATATCTGCCTTGATAAGAGTGCTCTTTTCGAAGCAACTAACAAGAAGCGGCAAGTGGTACGGCATAGGACCGATAAAAGCGAATTCAAAAAAGATATATTCACGAATATACAACAAGCAGGCTGTCCCCTCTCCCTCTGCCCCCACACCGCATTTACCTATTTTATATAACACGTTATCATTCATCGATGCGCAACGTTCACTTCGAATGTAAGCAACTTTTTTTTTTTCTAGATATTCTTTTGCTTCCTGCTCCCAAACCTAGAAGGGGGAATTTAATTATTAACTTATCAGTTTAATGCATCACACATACTTTAAAAGCATTTCCCACAAGAAGCGAAGTAATCATATTACAATTTCGTAGTAAACACTGTGCAGAATTTCCTCCTAAGAAAAGCTTTTCTCATAAATTAGCCTTAAAATGATTTTTATATCTTCTATGAGCATTTACGCTCAAGTGAACAATTTATACCCTTCCATATGATATTCCTCTTCCTCTAATTTTAAGTCGCAGGCGGAAAAAGCCGACGTTTTGTGTCATTCTTTTATAATAAAATAAATTATACCTCGAGTGTTCGTGTGCGCGCCGGGATCCGTTTGACAGAGCCGGCAGGCGGCAAGAAGCGAAGCAATAAGGAGCAGCGTCGATCTGGCGGCAAGAGGATTGCAACATGCGGAAGGACAGTGTGGCCATACTTGTGCGCGGACTTATCCTACTAGGACATTAACAACGTAATTTATGGTTAATAAAAACATCCCTTGTCGCGTATTGTTGGGAAACGCATCATATAAACGTCGCAGGCAAGGATTACGCCACATTCCTTTATGTGTCCACTACATTTTATAATAAATGTCTTGAGGTTATTGCTAGGAAACAATTTAGAACCTTGCGGTATAGATTTTGAAGGAGATGAAGGAATAATTAGTTGAAAGTTATGAGTATACATTTGGTATAAAATCATTTTATTTCAAATTAATTTTATTTCACACTGGAGGTTATTATCTTCTAGAATACATCATTTCTGATGTTCTCAACTTTTACATCCAAAAGCTTCCTAATAAATAGCTAGGATTTTGCTTTGTCAAATATTGTTTACCTGTTCATCTTCTGGAGTACTGGAACACAAGAGAGAAAAAATGTGCACTTAATTTTGGTCATATTTTCTAAAAGGTGGTTTACACTCTCAATCTAAATTTTAAGGAATAATGAAGTATGAGTTTTGTTCGAACACAATATCCTTTTGCTATATTTTGAATAAGCATGTAAGACAAAATATGCTACCCGTGAATGCGTGGAATACCAAAGTGTCTCGAAAGTTCCCACAACATCAATCCATCCGCACCTTAGAAAGACCTATCCACCGCCGGAGATTTACTAAAATTGCTTTAATCAGAAGCGAGCCTCGCGAATGTGAGTCAAGTCGCTCGATGGATCCGAAGTGATACCATGAGGTATCCCAAGCCGCTCTTGCATGAAAATTCCATCGGCGGCGAAGAGTGGAGAAGTAATTGCGAAAATAATATGCTCCATAAAAGGGGTTGCTGGTGATGAATGGTGGCGGCGCGTGGCACGCGGCACCCAGGCAATCCTAGAGTGCGGATGGGGATTTACGGCAGCTGCGAGTCATCGGCGATGGCGTCGCGCCTCTTGCGCTAAACATCGACTTTTAATTTACGCACCTACACCTGACTGACGGAGGCGCTGGAGTAGCGGCCTATTAGCCCTACACTGAATCTGGAATTCAAATTTGGAGCTCGCGTAAATTTAATCAGTCCCCTGACGATGGGAGGAAATGCGTTTTTGAATCGTCGCCAGTGTGATGGGAAATTGCTGAGTATTATCGTAGGCACCTGAACTAATGAACTTAAGCTACTTTCGCTTTATTACAGTTTAGTACTACATTTGTTCGTAGAATGAGGGTATTTTCGCGTCCGCCGCATTATCGCCAGTTGGGCAACTCAGTCAGTGAGGATAAATTGCAGATTGGAGTTGAAAACACTCCTCCGCTTGGGAATGTTATCCTAACGACGACAATAACGATAATATTTGCACGCTTGATGCAATTTGGAAAATTTTCAATGGTCCCTAAATTACCTGCAAAGTTTGATACATTCAATCCGTAAAGTCTCCTACGACGGTACATCAAGTTCGGGTATTTCCTTTTTCCAGTTGCTGCAAATGAATGGATGATGTTTGATGATGCGCACAAAAGCTGTCAGAATCATTTAGCACTCAATCAATTTAGGATGAATCACTGTGCTTCGCCGGATATTGTTCGGAAAGCAATATTGCGTTAGTTTCTACGGCGGCGGTGCTGGCGGTGCTATACCTGTCCGAGCGTTTCGGCTTCGTTTCATTGAACGCTTTGCAGATCGTTGTTGTAATTTCATTTCGTGCTTGCTCCTTGGGGAGCTCTATTTTCCAGTGGATGAGCACTTCGTTCTTGCTCTGGAATCCTCAGTTATGCATAGTTATTCCGACAACGCGGAGCTTCTTCAACTGACGCAGACAGCAACCTACAGTAAACGATTTTGGGTTCAAATCTGCTCAATTGATGGGGTACTGGTTTAGTTGAGATTGGCAATAATTTTATCCCTTAAAGCTTTTTGAAAGAAAGCTATTTGTTTTAAACATTAAGAATACATTTTAGGATGATTTTCGCCGAAAAAAGACGAAGTTGATATTCTACAATTTGAATTTTTTTTTTAATAAGCACTATTGATGATTGGGCCATCATTTTTTGGAAATTATTAGTGGAATGCATTTTAAAATTGTTCAAGGTATTTCGTGCGTTTCAATTATGAATTATCTTTCCTTACATTTTCAATGGAAATATTTTCTCAAATAAGCTTCCTCATTCGTTTGACATAACCCTGTATTACAATCCTCTTGTATTTTTAACAACCACAATATAGGTCACTACTTCCAATAGGGACAATAGTTTGCTATAAATAAAACATAAAATTAATACCCGACATAGACCGAGGGAAATGTACACGTATTATGCTATCAAATAATGAAGCTTCCTGTGCATGTTGGTCATTGATCATCTGTCCTCTTTCTCTCGGTCATACACGCCTCGATAATTCAATATTTGTGTTTTTGTGCCTAGGTTTAGTTGTTAAATTTCTCATCTGGCGAAGATTGCCTCCAGTTTAATAAATAAGCGCAGAACTAATTGCATATTGTCTGCTGACCCTTATAAGGACTAATGATTTATCTTGTTTCAGGGATTACAATTTTGTGCCCGAGCGTTCCAACAGAAGGTAATGCATGTGTATTGTAATTTTATGCACAAACACACTAAAGTTATTCACCGTAGGTAATTTTAAGTAAATAACGTGCAGTACCGGAGTATGAAAAAATCAGTAGTCACTACAATCTACCATCATAATTTAGCTACATTTCACATGTAGTTTCAGTACCTGTAACGTGCATATTGTATACTAGAACGGTAATGCTAAGTCCTGCATCGTTGCAAGTTCATAACATCAAGACTGGGTAATCCTTGGTAGGCCGCATGGGCTATGCCTGTCTTTAGCCGCATCCGGTCGTCTTGCGCCGCCTCCACCTTCTGTCCGCACCGGTTTGCTTATGAATAAAACATGCGAGGCGTTCTACTTGCGGCTTGCCACTATGATACATGAGAGTGGGGGGGCGGCAGATAGCTATATGACGCGATCTCTCACAACGCCGACTTGCACCCTTGAGGTAGACAAGAGTAGCGGGGGGCTAAATCCATGCGGCTCACATCAATACACTAATATCGCCCCCCCACTTCATTACCATCGCGCGTCTTTCCTCGCCCGCTGCAAACAGGCACAGATCCTGTTCAACCGAAACCCTTTTATCAGCTCGCCGCCAAAAGGTGTCTACGGCACACGCATGTAGCCGGCGAGATAAACGTAAATCCCGATCGGGCTTCAATGGGTCGGATAATGAGGAGAGAATGGATATGGAATCATGCGCGTATTTCTGAGCTTCCTTCCGAATTTGAATTTCGGTGATAGTTGAAGAGAAGATATGCGGAAAAATATGTGCGAATTTTGCTTAGGGTCCTGAGTGGGGTTAATCATACTGCTTTATTACAAACCATGTATTTGCTGAATTTTTCATTCTTCTTCAGGGAATTCCAGGAATACTGGATGTGGTATTGACTGTTTTAACAACAAGATTCTATTGATCGCAGTTTTTTTTTGATTTAAAGTTTTATTTATAGAACACCCACATGAAATTACCTCTCAACATAGTGAATTGTTACGCGCACATTAATCACCTTAATGTTGTTGAAAATGCCCGTGCGAATTAAACAAACATCTATGTCAGTAAACAAACAACGCAGTCAGATTGCACGCGGCGATTTAATAGATTAGCCGCCTCTGCCCATGAGAGCCAAGTTACAAACAAATTGGCATTTGTGTTATAATCACGAATTTATACCATCCTGTGTTGTAAATATGGCTTAAAAAGAATACTAATATTTCTCTCTTCCGTGGAGTGAGATTGCAGTGGTGATGGCGGTGGCACGTTGAGGACAAGCAGCATGGCGCCGCCATGCGCAGCTCTGTGGTGGCAGCCGCCAGCCGTGTGGAAACGAAATTGCTGCAATAATTGCGGTTTGTAGTCAGTAGCAGCCGGCGGGAAACATTCGGGTGGATTTGTAAGAAGAGCTTTTTCATTGTAGGTCTGTTTATTATCTTCAAATTATGGTGGAAGAGAGTCAGTAAAAATCAGATAAATAGATTTAATAATGAATAATTTCTTTCAAGATTCCAAAAAATCATACCTAATGCAATAAGTATTAGGTTTTTTCTTGATTTGTGCGAATCCAATTAATAAATTACGAGTCGTTCGAGTTTTTGTTTCGAACAGGAACTCAACGCTTTCAGAATTCTGTATATGCCCAAATCATTCTTGCAAGTTATCTGTTGCCATACGCAATTTACGCAATATCTGCTGATAATCTCGTCCGTGCGTAGTTTCCCAACTGATGAACTCACTTTTCTGGTTGGCAATGAGTCTGAATTATGTTCTTCAATTCTTGCCAATTATCAAATCACCATCACGTGCTCTTGTAATTCAGCTCTCCTTGTTATTGCAAATGTTGTTCCTGGTTTGATTACATGGTAGGCAGCTGTATCAAATTCCTCATGGCATTTATGGTCACGTACATTTGCATGCTTGCATATGATAAGGCGTTCAGATATGGCGAGGGTTGCACCTTGCTAATGTAATGAGATATAATAAACTGAGATATTCGCTGATTTTACTAGTGCTGGTCACATTTCAAGGCGCATAGTGTTCTCATGGAGAGCGGGAAATTGATTAGTTACGCTAGTTAGAAATATAAGATCTATTTATTTAATTGCTTGGAATTGTGGTGAGGAAACAGGATTATGGTGTGGATAGTAGTATCAAATAATGAGGAAATTTAATAATACGTGAAAGTGGTAAAACTTAATACCACATTTAATTATTTACACCGGAAATTTCGAATTGACTGCTGTTTCTCAGGTACATTGTTATGGCGAAAAATCTCCTCAACAAGGTTATTTGTTTAAAACTTAAAGCAAATGATATTTTCGGTTCGACTTTGGAATTCGTATTTTCTAGGTTTCAATTATGCTTGCCCATTTCGGTAAAGAATGCACTTGATTGGAAGGAACTCCCATTGCAAAACTTTGCAATTGTGGGTTGTTGTGATATTATGTGATTATGTGATGGCTGTGATTGGATTGCTAGTCCATCCCATTCTGAATCTCTGCTATAACTACATCAAGGTCAACAGGGTATTATCTGAGGCGAGTGTTATAAATCAAAACAAACGAGTTGCATCTGTTCTGGAATAAAGTGGCTCTGCATTGTGCTGCCCTCACTGACGCTTTCTATAACTTGAAGTCTTAAATATCGCTGTTGAAATTTGCAGCAATTGTGAAACTCAGTAAAACTTTTTTTTATCCCACACTTCGAACAACAATATCATTAATATTAGGAAAGAGGAAATACGAGAGAGCGACCCGATGCTTCTAAACTCAATCATCGTATATATTATTGGTTATACTCTCAGCTGAATTCGAACCATTGTCCTCCGAATATATTCTTTGCTGTCGCTGCATTGATATTAAAGTAAGTATTTATGAGACGATGTTTTTTTATTGCAAGCAAAGCTAACTAACTGTATAGCCCCATAACACTTTAATTTTATTATGAGAACACTCTATTATACCCACCGCTCTTAACTATGAATCTATTTCCCCATTAAATAAATTGTGTTAGGTCGACCTGTAAGACCTGTAAGTGCAGTAGTTACCAATGGACAGGTATAAATAAAGAATACAGTTAAGCAAACAGCATTAGCCGATTACGACCCCATCCACACTAGTAGCAATTAGATACAACTGTAATATTATAACACGCCAGATACACACTGTTTTCTATCTATTTCGTTCGAATTGAATGACATACTAATCCGGGGATTAATTAGCGCATTTGTTGGAGCTTTCCTTTGCCGGCCCCGATTTCGTTCTGTTTACGATTTTCATTAATTCGATGAAAGTCATCAAAGAAACAATGGATAAAGAATTCATTATTCAGCGAAATTATTAAATTGAACTAAATATGGTTAAGTTTTTTTCTTTGGCATGCATTAAAGATTTAAAGTAAGTTGCTAAAATAATAAAATTAGGATACCATTTATGAGTTTCCTCTTTACTTCAATATGAGTGGACCATTATAACACCGTTTGATATCGAAATTTATTGTATAGTTCTGAATTGTGCTGTCCTCTGAGGCACATCAAAGGAACATTGAATTGAGGATTTATTATTCTAATTGTTGTGCGTAGAAAGTATCTTCGATAAAATATAAATTATGTTGCTAAAACAATGCAATTGGGATAAAACGCATGAGTTTCCTCCTTGCAACATTTTCTTTGCAAACTTACCGGAAACATGTATTTAGTTAGTTTATAACTCCCCTTAATTCGTGTAATTCACCGTGAAGCTTTTGTTGTCTGCTCGGAATATTTACATAAATCCTTTCCTCATCAATGAGTTAATATCGCATTCCCAGTTTCTTGTCCTAACCAACCTAAGTAGTTCCGTTGAATTTGCCTGTGGTTAATATTTACACCCTGCTGCTGGAAACTCCTTTCGCCCTGACGCGAGTACCGCCTTCCTGGCTTCAATAGCCTCACAGGAAGCTATGTTTGCGCGCAGGAGCTTTGTATGCACAGGGTGTTCCATCTGCGAACACATCGTTCATTGGACATCAAAGCAAAACGCTCTGAAATTACATTTACGAATTTGTTTATCTTCATGTCCGGCTAGTAATAAGTGACCACCACCTGAGAGCCACGCACGACTTGTCCATTACCAAGTCAAACGCACAGCACGACCCGCTCTTACTAATTTTACTAATGGATGCAACACATTCATAATAAATCATTGTCTTTGGAAAGGATCTTGGAGTGGTTGATGGGGAGTGAAATCTCTCACAAAAATAACTCATATTCGTGTTCTATCATGATGTCCCATCGCGGCACGTCCATGTTCATTAGTAGAGTTGTTGCGTGCGCTCCATTCTTTCTCTGGACAATACTGGAATACAATACGATGGTTGGAATACCTGGTAATATGATAGTATTGCAAAGGCTGGAGTGTGGTTGGTACATCAAACATAGGTTTGATAGGAGAGATGGCGAGAGGACTTAATTTAATTACATTTCTCTACGTCATTATTGACAGGGAATGGAAACAAGGAACAAGATTGTTCTTCATTAGTAACTGTATTAATAACACACGGCAACATGTTAGACTTTCAGTTTTATTACATGTTAATACTTGAAGTATGATAAATCTGCACCTGAAGTTGAAGATTACACGAAATGCCATGACAATATCTCAGTATGACCCGAATACATTAAATTGTTTCTTTTGTAATTTATTTACATTGAATCATCAATCTACTAATCCGCGCAATTCACTGCTTGTATCAAGATGCCGGCTTTCAGCTGTTTGTAAGTGAGAATTACCATGAATCTTTCCGTTTGTCTGAAAATCTCTGCGTCACCATGATGAAGGGTATAATTGAGATTATTATCATATATAATTAATTAAGAAAATAGAGTAAGTTGAATCAGATTGTTCCATACATAATTTCAGTAGTAAACATCCGAAATATTACTTAATGAAAGCTTCCTCAACATAGGCGTCGAAGAGAAATGATGAGAAGTGGACTTAATATTAGGAGTAGTGCTCCACTAAAAATGACTTTTCCATTCAACAATAACTTGAGCATTCTATTCGTTTCATTGCGTCTTGATGCCGCAATGGCATATTGTTGCCATGCTTCCCTTTCGATTTCAAATAATAGTGCTGAAAATACTGATTCTGCACCATCGTCCACATCAAATTCTGTATTTTCACCTTCCTCCAATAATTCATTGTCCAGGATATCAAGCATAACCTTTCGCAAATCTCGCCTCTCTACACAAACCATGCTTGTTCCTTTCTTTGGCGAGAATACTGTCAGATGAGAATTCTTAAGGTTCACGTTGTTCCCGTAACCATTTAGGCTTAGAAAATCAGTATATCTAGTCTCGTCAGTTCAGAAGAGTGATGTGACATTTACATACTTATCGTCCAAATATTGACATCTGCTAAGTGAATAATGTAATTGTCGTCATTGTTTTGAACCGAATTAACTCAGAACCTCCATTTGCACACCACAAGCAAACTTCAAGCATTGCAGAATCTTAAGATAATAACTGTTTTTCGCTATCTGGAAATGATAAATAAGACTCACAGGACCGAAATCTAATTGGAATCTTAAAACAACACACGAAGCTGCAGCATCATGGAATTTATTTGGTGCTACATCATTTCAAATACATCCTTTCGAGCATTACAGATAAATTTATAATTTAACTTATTCGCCCAGTCCAGTAAAACCGAATTAATTCTAAAACTAAGGGCACTAGTGCTGGATCAACTGCATATTCGGTAAGTATTTCTTTAGCATATTCTATAATGCTTTGGATGGTATTGGATTTTTGCTCCTCATTATTTGGAGCAACTTGTTCCTCCCATTGCACATTAGATCCTTCTTCGGTGTCCTGACACAGATTCTCGTCCAAGGTCCCATCATTTTTCCCCGCTTGGCTCATTGCTTAATAAGAATGTTATTAGATTCTTCTTAAGTAGTTGCTGGCTGAAGCAGAATTGGTAGAGTTTGATCACGTATAAGCTACAAGTGGAAATCATGGATAACATTGCTAAGTATAGATCTAGCGATGAACTTACATTTATATTCTGGATAAGACGATGTTGTCACTATGAATGTTCGCAGCAAAAGAACTTTCGTTTATATTATTTGCTATCTTGTCACTTTGGTTGTTGATATCATTGGTATCTGGATTAAAATTTAGAAAACAAAACATGTCATGAAGATGATTTGATTGGCTGGTGCGTTTTCTTTTGTTTTTACATGGTAAAGTGATATTTTGAATTGCAACTTGAATTTGACAGCTAATTGTCCAAATAAGAAGTGACTTTGACCGAAATGGATTGTAATTCTGTGTTAAAAAGGATACTAATTTTGAATAACAAAATAACAGTATCTGTATTCACATCATAGACTTTTATTATGCAATTAGAATTAGGTATCATTTGAAAGTGCTTAACGAAAAAATAATACTTAGGATGATTTGTTATATTTAAAAAAAGACCATTTGATGCCCTCCTTTTCTCGAGAAGAAACGCAGCTAATACTAGATGAGGTGAATGGTCCCATAGTATTCTAATCTTTTCTTGTAAACCTTAAAAATGTTTATTTACAGAATGCGTTCTTAATCATAATTGCTACCTAAACCTTCCAAAAGAAGTATACGTTATTGGGATCTGGCGAAGTTGGAAAAACAGTACGCCCAAAAATGTATATCTGAAACTTTCATTTCAATGACGGTGCATTTTCCTTTTGCTTCGTTAGATCTGTTATTCTATTATTTACAGCAAAGTCTTCCAAACATAATTGCACCTTGGTCCATACAAGAATCTTGATCATAGTGTTTTTTACTTCATGGAACTCACCACTAGCATTTCTAAGCCATATTCTAGAAATTCTCTAGGTATGTATTCGGTCTGCTCTTGATGCTCTTATTCTTGTTGGCTTTCTTGGCTTTTTGGTTGTCCTGAATTTTCTTCTTTGACTTCAACTATATCTCTTGTTGTTCGATATCAGATAAATTCAAATCTCCATTTTCCTGTGTATCATCATTAATTTTTTGTTATTAAAGTGTAAATTTTCCTCGCAGGTGATTCCACCTTGATAGTTACAAGGTTTGGCTAATTGTAAAAGCCAATGTCGCATAAATCGTACAAGTAAAAATTAGGCATTTATAATTTATAGGTTGCATTTGCCTTTGTTATTTCCTTTATAAATTTCAAATCATGTTCATTGTGAAAGTAACAGGAAAAAGCACGAAGGACTAAATCCAATTGCAATATCAGAAGAACACAAGAAATTTATTTGATTAAATATCTAGCTAGAAGTACTAAATTTCAACAAGTCACATCCACTAATTTTAAAATTGCATAAATTTAATTTGTTTTTTTTGCAAAACCGGTCCAGTTATGCATCCAACAAGATATACTTTGTTCTGTTCTAAATAGTTTTGAGTTGTTTTAACCTTAGATATTGTTTACAGTGTAAGTTTTGCGATGCTAATTAATTATTTAATTTAGGTAGGCACTATCCACGTACTTTTTGCAATCGTTTCTTCTAATCAATCAAAAAGTCTAAAATTTTAAAACCATGTCCAACTACTTGGTTCACACGAAAAAGATTACGATATTAACCAACAGAAACGTTAACCTCATCAACCTTAATCTGAGTTTGAATCTGAGTTTAAGTTGCAGGATTGTCCTGTAAATACTCAGATTGTTTTCCATCATGGTGACATTAAATAAAGATGTCGAAGTCTAATTGGAAATTCAATTCAAAACAAGAAGAATGTTCAGTTCAGTTCAAGGATCAGTGATTGGTAGACCGGACATATTACCCGATGATGCTACCCTCTTCTACATTAAAAATGAACATATCCTCAAGATTTTGTTGCATTTCAAAAATATCAAGTACAGTTTATCATTTGCAGGAATTGCCTTTTTATATCCCTCGGTGACAAATCTTGCACTACTAAGACATTAGGTGGTTCTTTACCTTTCACGGTTTCAGTTACTCTGGAGTAATTGAAAGGACGTACTATTGGAACCTGTGAAACCTTTGCTGGCTTTTGAGGTTTCTTAATTTTCTCAGATTTTTTAGCATTTGCAAGAAGGTTGTTGTTTAATGAGTGTACATTGCTTTTTTATTCATACATTGCCCTTCCAAATATTGATAACTGCTAAGATGGAGACCCAACTGTAAATTGATTGATGACAGAATCAATTGAAGTGAATTAATTCGTCTGATAAATTAGTTCTATTGCATCGATGTAGGTGGCTAAGCAATCTTGAGAATTTCAAATGAAAACAAAAGTGTACGGTTTATCTTTTTAACTGGTAACTGAAACAAAAGAACAAAATGGTACCATTTGTATTTTGAATATTAGCATTTTGCTTTTGACCGATGGTGTTGTCTAGGATAGATAAAGCTCCGTCTATAGAGGTGGCGAGCGATTAGAAATTTTGGAAGTCTAAGGACGTAATCAGTTTTTCTCTCATTGCCTCGCTTGATTTCTAATTTAAGCCCAAATTATGCATCACAAATTTGAGGTTTTTTTTGTCGACATAATTGGACAACAGTACCAAAAATTATTTATTTATTAATAATTATTTATTTAATTATTAATGCGCCAGCTATCCAACGTAATCTCAACAGAATGATTTGAATTTTATCTGTGCAAATGTAAAATATTCACTGACCAATTGGCTTTTGAAATCAGCACCAAGCCAGGATATGTTGATGATTCAACTGGCACGTCTAAAACATACCTGCTGCTACAATTTATCTTCAATTACTTTGTTGTTGCGGTTACAAATGAACGTAATGCGCCTTCACTTATGTGAATTTATTGCGTTCCTTGCCGGCGTCCTCGCTGACTTTCTATGAGCAATGCATGCGAGTGCGGATGCATAAATTATTACGTAAGCCTTCCAGCGACGTGAAAAACAGCGAAAAATTAATTGGTGTGCATCTTGTTAATGCTGGACATGCAGTAATTTATTTGCAAATGCGCGAAGGAAGCGAGGAAAGAGATAGATGTTATTTAAATAAATGGGAAAGGTAATTGAAAGAATGATTCTTATTGAATGTAGTTAAACATTTCAAGAAGACCTCATTAAATTTCTTTTGGAGGATTTTAAAAGATTTCCATACATGATATTTTTTTATAGAAGTTTTATTATTTTGGAGCATTTTTCTTGTTAAGTTAGAATCCTTTCCGACGCTTGATGTACACCAATGCTCTAATTCATGCTCATTTACTTCAGATAGAAAATTTCATTAAATTTATTTTGGAGAATTTTAAAAGATTTCCATACATGATATTTATTTATAGAAGTTTTATTATATTGGAGCATTTTTTTTGCTAAGTTAGAATCCTTTCCGACGCTTGATGTACACCAATGCTCTAATTCATGCTCATTTAGTTCAGATAGAAAGTTTTCTTCCTCCAAATAAATCCCCTAAAAAAATTACCACTTAAAAATGTTGCTACTTTTATAATAATCTATATTACCAATTATTTCTTTTTTAGCTTGTCTGAATTTTTGTGTTTTGATGATCTAACTATCATATCATTTTTTTCTTTTGCTTTGCTTTTATGAATGTATCAAGATATCTGACAATCCCAATTGTAGCACCGTATACTCCAAGTTTTGATGAGCACCAAGCGATGATGGCTTAACGTAATCCAAGGATTGCGGACATTATTGGCTTTGTGTTCGTTCATTCCTTGTGGTGTGGATTTCTGCTTCTGCCGGATGGAATTCTTTTCTTCTGGGCGCCTTAAAAATCTTGCAGATAAATATAAACATATTACAGAATTCTGAGTTTCGGCTACAATTTTATCTGCTTTAAACACTGCTGATAAATAATTCTGGTATGAAAGTAGAAATACGACGCACCAGACCAGAGGCTAATTGGAAGATGGTAACAACACAATATGGTATCCACTAAAAAATTTCATTCAAGGTCTTCAACAAAGGATACATTTCATAGTAAACTTGGTTTGAAATTTATCCTGGGGATTAATTATGAACGATAACCTTTTTACTTGTTGTAATACTATAGGCTTGCTCCACAACTACTTGAGTGTTGTGTACCTGCATGGCTTGCATAGTCTATCTTTGAATCTGTCTATGATGAGGATGATTGCCTTCGGATGTATCAGTCTGCCTTAATATGCCGATGCAACTATTTAATGGATTGGTGGTTTCGTGTAGACCTAATTATTGATCTGAAAAAAGATTTTTTTAACTTGGCAGAATGCAAGAATTTAATTTGGTTGTCAAATATAAATGAGGTTAGGTATAATACTGATATATGTCTTAATTTAATTAATACATATTATTTTATATGTACCACTTGATTGTTAATATTAAAAGTATCCAGATTAGAATACAAAACAAAGGACGAAATGTCCAGACAATAGTATGACCCAATGAGTCAGTGTATTATGATCATGGTACACTAGTTTAAACAAAACTAAGAACTACTTATTTGAAAATACATTACTTTAGGACTAACTTTGACTAGTTTATCAGAGAATTTATATCTTCCCACATTTGAAGATGTCTAACAAGTTACAATTGCCCACAAAGGTCCAATTGGATAAGGCAAAGAATACAAGATTCTAAATTCTAAATTTTATTCCAGATATTCAAGGTAGCAGTAATAAAACATTTCAACGTTCATTAATCATTGTCATTCATGTGATCCAGCCTAATTTGCCAGTAAGTGGATAAGAGAAAGGGCCACAGATCCAAATCAATACCATCATGAGTCATTATTTGGAGTACACGATTACGAAGCATTTGTCTACTGTTTGAGTATTGTGTTGAACTAACTCCTGCTCCCGGGATTTGGAATATCTTATGATTGACCTTGTTTACACACCCCATTCTTGTTGCACTAGAAGAATAGTGAATAGAAACATGTGAAAATAATGCGACAACAGACAATAATAACAAATAAAACTAAGTATAGATCTAGTGTTCAACTTACAAATTAAATTCGAGATAAGACCATGTGATCACTATGAATGTTCGTTGCAAAACACCTCTCGTTATGTTATCTGCTCCTTGTCACGGTTGTTGATGTCTTTGGTATCTAGATTAGAATTTAGAAAATGAAAGATTTTATATTGGTATAGCAATATTTTTTGTTAACAAAAAGTAGATGCAATCTACTGTCGTGAACTAATATGGCAGCAAATAAGAATTTTGAAAACATTCACTGTGCTTTCAGAATGATTGGATTGGATTTTCTCAATTTATAGGCAACTCATTTCCTCTCACATTCCAAGATAACATTTGTTTGCTAACATACAAATATCTCGATTTCTCATTTTACAAACTAAATTCAGTATTCCTGAAATGGAACAGACATGACCAAAAACCAATTGGATAAAGAAAACAAAACAAGAGGATAAATTATCACATTTTATCCAAGATACTTCATCACAAATACAAAATGGCTGGCACACTTTTCATCTCAAAATTCACCATTGTCATTAATATGTTCTAGCAATACCCTCCAGTAATGCTCGACTATATCTAATAGCATAGGCATCAGCTCTGGATCTATTCCATGGTCTGCGAAAATTTGGGATGCACGTTCGCGAAGTTCTTGTACCAAGTTAAGATATTCAGGTGGACTAATTCTAGTTCTAGCGTTCTTAAATTGCTGTACATCATACTTGTTCTTATTTGGGCATCCCATGTTTGCACTAGACGAATATTACTAGCACGACGAAATAATGCAGTTATATATACTATTGATAAGAATAGATATTGTGGTAAGCTCACATATTGTAGCCTGGATGAATTGGTGTGGTCACTAGGAAAATGCGAGAAGGACAAGAACTCTGCTTTATCTTATATACCACCCTGTCACTTTGATTGTTTATATCACTGGTGTCTAGATTCGAATTTAGAAAACAAAAGATTAAATTAGGATGACTTGATTGTCTGGTGCATATTGTTTGCTTTGTTTTTACATAGTATACCGTTGTTTTGTGTTGATTCGGAATCTGTCGAATCTTGTTAACTGATAAGAAATGGACGTAACCTTAATTTGTTTGATAACAAGAAGTCTTGTCACTTCTTGTTATCAATGCAGCTGTCAAATTATTTCGATTCCATGACAGTGAGTGCCATCTACTGGTGTGAATTATATGTAATATGCTAATTGTGACATTTTAACACTACTTTAAAATATTAATCGTCACTTGGCACTTTAAGGGATGGGATTGATTATTTCTTATCTATTGTCTGTTATCCCGTCCTAATTTTCGGTAAATTTATCTGAGAAAGTGAATTTTCTTCAGTTATGACCAACTCACGATAGGGTTCTTTGATCAAATAGTTTGCCCCATCAAAAAATTTATTTCTCCACTCTTTCGAAGACAATTTGTCAGCCAAGTTCATATTTCTGGTGACATACTATTCCGAACTATTCGAAGCACTTCTACGACTCGGAAGGGTGTTGCAAGTGTTGTATGACCACCATTCGCCGCCCCCAAGGGACGGTGTATTTAGTATCCTGGCTGGATTCGGGAGATTTTGTCGTTTCTCATCTGCGGCAGAAAGCCCTAGGAGATTGTTCATTTTTCCGCAATTTTGACGTCCCTCGTTCGTCTTCCTCTGTACAACTGTCATCTACGGGGCTGTTTCCTGCCGCCCTGCAGGCCTTTGTATTATTTTCATTTATCAGTGTTTATGCCGTTAATACTTCTTGCGTACCGAGCCGATTTCCGAGCAAAATTAGTTATTATTAGTGTTGTCTTCAACCAACGCCGAATTATTTATTGCTATTTTAGGTCTTCCTTTCGTGCTTGCACATGCGTGATATAGCAAAGCCGATTAGCTAATGATAACCATGATTATAGCCATCGTGTCGTTGCATTATTGTCGCAATTCGGGTAGTGGTAGTATTGGCTGCCGATAGCACATACTCATCGTTTCTCTCGCCACCCACACCTGTATTATTCGACCATGTTTAATTAACGTTACGGAAAATGGTTGCATAAATATCAGGCGCGCTCAAAGTGGCTGGTATAAAGCTGGCGTTATGGGGTGCAATTTTCGCACGTGCTACATGAGGCGATATTTCGCTACCTCGCCAACGGATCATGGCTAATTCAGGCTATATAATTTGATTCCGGTGTATGACATGTTCACAAATGAACCGTTTTTTGCTGCAGCGGCAATAAAACTAACGAATATGATGAGCGCTGCAGGTTTATGCGTTGCGCGCCGCTCCGGGAAGAATAATTTACAACACTAGGTGGAATAGTTTTTAATATTTTAATAAACGTAAAACTTAAAATTGTTCTGGGTTCATCCCGAAGGAATACCGGCGCGACTCTGGCGTCGACGTGATGTAGTACGGCTCGTAACAGTGTGTAACTGGGGGGCTGGGTACATTGTGCGCGATAAACGCAAACCAGTTTTCTTTTGTTTCATGAAAATTATGAAAACAGCACTCGAGTTTCTTTAATAAAGAACTCGCTGGTTTTTGCCCCTTCGTCCCTGCGTTTTTCCGCGCCAGCAACGTAAAAACAAGTTGGCGAACAACATAAGCATAAAGTAAAAAGAGATTGAGGATGTGAAAAGTTTTTATTCAAAACATTTAACATGCGCAAGGTGTAGAATTGAAAATTTGATTAAGGTATAAAGTTTTTCCACGCCTCACAGCTTTTAACAGCAGCCATTTTTCGGAGTTAACTTTATCTTATAGATACAAATTGATTCTCATTTTTATAAGACCTAACGTACGATGCTAACTCGTAACAAGTTTCAATCAGAATGCGCGGCTTACGCGCAGTGAGTGCACTTTTATGCCGTGCCGTGGAGTGGGGATATCGCTGCTCACGAACTCGCGTCGTCGGTCTTCACTAACCAACTCTCCTTGCTATGCGCCGCTTATATACGTCTGTTTAATATCACAGAAACATACATTGTAGTCATTTCATCTCTACTATCTGATTACTTTATTTAAATTTTGTGAATTGGTATCAGTTACTTATTGGTATCAGTTACTTAGCGACTGCTATCAGTGGTTTGGCTTGAAACGTGGTTTTGCTAAGTTGAAAAAGAAAGCGGCGGCAGCGCGTTCAGACAGGTATTGTTTGAGCGGAATTTCCCAAAGGTACAGTTATCCGTTCCGGACATTAGATGTCCTGTTTTATACAACACTAACTGGTATCGCTGTCTACGACGGCGTGGCAGTGGCGGCATGTGCTGGCGATATTACAAGCTCGCGACCGTCGCTTTGCGAATGTCATGCGGGAACGCGCACGAGTTCCCGGCAGGCGACCGCTTGATTCAGCCGTACATATAGTGCGCCAATGACAGGGGGGTGGCGCATTCTGACTAAAGAACATAGTCCACAACAAGGAACAAGACTCGGAACAACATGGGAACAACCATATGTATATTTGCTTCTACACTGATGGCATGCTTACAGTGTCTTCATTCTTAGTTGTTCGGAGTCATTTCACCGTCTCTGTGGTCTTCACGCCCTGCGTCAATGATTTCCCAGCTTAAAAAAACCGTAATTTTACATAATCTATATAGCTAAGAGTTTTTTTTACATGACTTAAGTTGGTGTGAAGCGCATTTTGTTAATGAAAAGCTCTTTTGTAAAACAATACTATACACTTAACAGGTGTCTAATTGCCAGTTAAATAAGCTAAAAGCTTGGAGGAGTGGAGATGAGACGTAAGTAGTTGCGGTTCGCATCGAGAAGGTGCTGAGTGACGGTGGTGGCGAAGGCGGCGACTGGCAGGAGAGACTTGATTAGGTGCGTCGCTGTGCACGAGCGAAACGCTCAGCGTAATTGAAGGAGTCTAAGCAGAAGCGCGGTAATTGCAATCATGATGATAATGAAATAAGGAAAAGAAGAAAAGTCCAAATTGGATGGGGCGTGGGACGTTATCTAGCCAGGTGAGTATCCGTAGTCGCCGGGTAGTATTTATGTGTGCCTGGAGTGGTAGAATTAAAGATCAAATCTGTTGCAGGAAAAATAAACAATGCATTTCTGTGGTTTTAATATATTTTTTTTCTCACTTTTATATGGAGGAAAAGTAAGGTTATTTTCAGGTAAATTAATGGGAATTTAAAGTTGTAAACAAACCAATATGTGGTTTGTTTTCTTTTTAATTCATATAATATGTTAATACGTTTTTGTTGTGCTACTATAGTTTTAAATATGCATAATTTCCCTCACAATTTTTTTTATCAACAAACTCCTTTTACATTTTAATTTATAATCCCAGCAAATATTCTCCTAAACAAATATTTTCGCAATTCCACATTTAAAAAATAACATGCATCCAAACAAAACAAATTTATCTGCACGTTCGTGGCTGAAAATGGTACCTTAATCAATATTCATTTTTGTTGGGATTACAACAAACTTGTAACCACCTACACACTGCGAATAATAAAGCAAGGGCTGAAATGCGTGCATTGGTCACCACTTCGTCACCAGTTCGTAAAAATAACACGCATCATAGCGTATTTCATAAACAAAGCGACTACACAAAAAGTTCTCTGGCGCTGTAACATAATGTAACTTCTATTATCGTCATGAAGCTTGCACTGTTCAAACCTGGTTAGAAGTGAACATACATGCACTCTCGTAGCGCACTTCGGATTTGAATTTTCACTGAGTATTATTGTTAAAATTTTAAATGGATGTGAGTGATTTTCTTGGATATATTAATTGCGATTGTTGCTAAATTTACATGAACAAGGATGTTGACATCGAGGCAGCTAGGGAGGTGAAGGAATACGAAAATTAATTTTCTTCTTTGATTTCAACAAAATCCATCGTTGTCTTATCTGTTTCACTTTGATATGGTTATATCTGATATCGAAATCTAAATTCATTGAGGTACCTATGATGTGACGCAAATGGCGATAGTTCAAGTAAACTACGTTTATTTTGGTATTTAATAAGTTTTAAAATTTACATCAATGCAAATTTATTCTGCACTATAAAATCACAATCATTTTCTTCTAAAATTAACAGCTTTTTGCCATCTTGATATCAAAAACTGATATCAGAAACCCAAAGCACTAAAGTTCAGTTGGAAATTTACTACAAAACAAGAAGCTGCACAAACAGGAGGATATTTATTTATTATATTCAATTCAATGATGTAAAAATTACAGTAGCCAAAAATCAATTCGTTCATTTTTTAACCTTGCCAATCAAATGGCATTCGAGCAATTGCGGGAAGGGGGGGGGGAAGCAGTTCTGTTCTTCCTGATCCTCCTGCTGCATCGCAGCAGTCTCTGCCACAATAGCATCATCGATGCCTTCAACTGATTGATTGTCGATCTGCTTATCTGAGTTCTCCATGTTTATTCTGTTTCTGATTCTTATAATGTGACTTAATTCGGATTGATTAAGGTTTTTGCTTTACAGGGATTTACTTGTCGAAAGGGATTTTCATTACCTGAACATAGATATAATAAGATTATAGTTAATAATCATAATAGGAATTTGTTTGAATTTACAGTTGGTATGATTGTTAAATGATAAAGCAAAGTTGCCACAATGAAAAGTGAATTAAAATTGGAATTTATTTCACATTGTTTGCAGAATTTACCAATGAAAACATTGTTATAATTAATGCCCGTGGAATTAATGTACTAAATAATAATATTGCATAATGATGTACTCACCCTCAATGAATTCGGAAATGTTTTTCGACGTTTTTTAATCAAGACACATCAGATCAAATCATTCATTTTTAACAATTCATACCTTCTCTAACCATTTCAGGTTTTCTGCAATGAATGGTTGGGTCATTCTCCGATATGACACCATACACGTAGTTCCGATTACACTACATACAAATTCTTGTAAATTCTCTTCGTATCTTGTTTCCTCCCTTAGATTTCTTGTTTCGGTTGTTGTGCATTTTACTGGTATCTCCTCCTCTGGTTGTACTTCGACATTCTCATAAACTGTCACAATGCCTGACATTAGTTTATGCTAAACCCATTTTGGCAAACAAACCATTCTATTGGTAAAATTTCTGTTTTGTCAATTACCAGCGGTAACGTTTTCCCTTTTCAAATCAAAAGGAGACAACTGCAAAATGAAAAAACGGCAAATTATTTTAATAAGTCATACATAAATGAGCTTAATTTTTATTTCTAATTACTTTGCATTGATAGCTTTACATTATCCCGAATTTAGAGATAGCAAATTCCTATTGCTTTGTTTTTGATTCTGCATCTTGCACGATATAAGTCCAATTGGACTGAGGAATATCTTTTGCTCATATTATCTATTATTTGCAAGAAACACCTTCGCATACTTTTCGGTGACAATCTAGCACAATCTAGCTAGTTTTGTTGGTTTCTCAACCTTCCCGGCGTTAGGTGTTAGGACCTTATTTAAAGGCCATACAAATATCTGTCATCGAACAATTTCTACCTTCTGGAATTTTGCAAATGTTTGAAAATGTATTGGAAAAAGCCGTTATCCCATTTATTCCCATTACTTATGGTAGAATATTCTTCCATTAAAAATTATTTTATTGAATACCATTTTTAGTCGAATATAGAATATTGCTGCAATCATCTCGAATTTCATATGAATTATCCTCTTTGTTTTTCCCTTCTTGGTTTCTCTTCGTAATTCCTGTTATGCTTTAATTGATTTCTGCCTTTTAATTTTTTTCTTCTTCATTTTTGCCTTTTTCTTCAAGTATTTCTGTTGTTATTTTATGCATTATTTACGTGGGAATCTAAGTCTTTCTTTCTTTTGATTTATCGTCAAGGATACTGGTCATGATCTCTTCCCCGTTGTAGTACTGTCGAGGATGATCTTCATTGTCTACGGGAACAAATATGGTATCGCAAATTTTCGGCGTCAATGTATTTCTTTGTAAGGATTAATTTTGGTTTCTCGCAACTTTCTTCAAATTCTACTCAACTTCCAACTCCCAACAGTTTTCGTAGATAACGTGGTATTGCAAATCAATTGCGAGTAATGCAAAATACAATTGTTTCAAGCCAGATCAGTAAACAATGTAATTAGTAATTTTGACAAATGCCTTTTTTATCATACAGCTATTAAATATCCATTTTTCCCTTATTGTATGTCCTAAAATAAATAGATATCAAAAGTCCAAAGTCCAAGAAGATCATCAAAACAGATTAATTAAATTTTATTTTTCTTAAAAAATATAACAATTTATATTAGTATGGCATGTTTTGAATCCGTTATGCCCCGATTTTTGAAAACAGCCCTTAGACTGTTCTGTAGGTGGGTTAGGGCACCGAAAATTCAGCTATAAAATATATGATATTAGTTATAGTAGACGGTATTCTCAATAAGATTAATATTGTTTTAATTCAATATTACCTTCTAAATTTTGTTTTGCTATAAGCTCATCGGTTTGCTCTGCAAATTCAGGCAGAATATAAACGAAATCTGGATTTAAATCTGGTTCATAATATATTTCTACATCCTCAACGTATATTTCGTCCGGATTGTAAGTGTTGATTTGATCATCTAGGTGATCTACCTCTATTTCTTCTTGTGTAGAGATTTCATCTTCTGGACTCTCTGCAATTGGAAGTTCCACCAGCTCAAATGGCTGAACTTCTTCATGTGCATCGCCCTCAAATTGTGTCATTATTAATCGCTCATCTGGTTTAATCCTTTCCACAATGCCCAAATCCTTCTTCTCTAGACAAACCATATTCAGTCTTTTCATGTGAATTCTTAAGGTTATCGTTATCCTTGCACGTGTTTTCACTTAGGGAATTATGTGAACAAAACGGATCCTAACTTGTCAACTTTCAGGCACAAAATGACGGAGTAACCTTTTGGTCATGAAAACTAGAATTGGACAGCTGTTTTTTGGCAAATGCATGTGTGTTATTTCAGGCGGGAGCGTAATTTGATAAGAACTTGGAATAATTTCGAATTTTTCATGCAGCTGGATATTGAGAAATTGTACATTCCACCACATCGATAGTATTTTGTTGCAAATGGCTTCATTTAGTTTTCTTATTCCAAGTTTCTGTTTGATATATGAGTTTTATACGTACGAATATTCATTAATAGTGATCAGCACATTTGTCGTTTCTTAGGCCATGTACCTCGTTCCTTTGCGAAATCTACTAAGAACTGTAACAATTAAGCAGCTGTGAATATTACCACATCCTGATTCAAAAACGAAAAAGTCACATAGTTACTGTCAATACTTTCATTTAATTACAACACCCTCCTATCGCAACCTTGAGATAGCAGCCATGTGAAGATTATTCCGAATTCTTTGCTTTCCACCACAACCTGAAATTAAGAAGGAAGTTCTTAGTGCAAATGTAAATTCACGACAACAGAGGCTACACATACAAGAAGAAATTTATTGTATCATGATCAATCCAACAATTCAAATTCATAATTTGGAACACTCCAAAATCAATTCGAAATTCTTTTAAGGCGGTCAATCCAATAGTATTCGACCAATTGTAGGAGGGGAGGAAACAGGGTCGGATCCACATTGTGTTCAGATAATACATGCTCCGCATACTCCCTTATTGCCTGAAGAGGTATATGTCCTGGATATACATTATGAGGTGGTGTCTCCTCCTCCAGTGATGGTGTATACTCATCAGAAATGATCTCCTCCAGATATTCGCTCTCATCATCCGAAATATTTTTATCTGTGATCCCCATAGTTTTCTGAATTTTTATGGAAGAATTTATAGATAAAATGCAGGCTCGACTGGTTGGATTGACACCAGAAAATTATATGGTCAAATAATATTCATTATCGGAATGAGGTTATAAATTATATAAATCACGTGAATATTTTGTTCAACATTTGGTATCCAAGTAACAATATAAAGCAAAGTCATGTTGCTAGTGAAATACAAAATCGGTTTTCACTCGATTGTAGGTGTACTGAGAAGCTGGAAAAGAATCTGCAAAGCAAACTATATAGTCAAGGTATTCAGAAATGATTTTATTGTTTACAAATATACCTTGTCAATCTAATCTTATCCATAAGGTTATCCAACTTTAATTGATGGAGCCTTCTCTTCTTTATAATGTTCGGGCCGTTCTCTTTTGAGTACAGAATACCCGAAATATTTTTATGTTCGGTTGTAGAGGTTTCAACTGGTATCTCCTCCTCTGGTTCTACTTGCACATTTCCGTCTTCTTGGTCAGCTTTGTGTCTTTTCAACCGATTATACTACGAAAATGTTGGGAGCAAATCTGGTCTCGCCAATTTCCAGCGTCAATTTGACTTTTTAAATCAAAAGTGAACAACTGCCAAATGAAAAATGCAATTGTCTATTAGTTGTATCTAAGTAAGTTTAATTTGTATTTTTAATTACCTTACATTTACGGCTTTACATTATCCCGAAATTAGAAATATGAAATTTTTGTTATTCTGTTCCTCTTACTTCGTCTTGCACGATGAAAAGCCCACCGGAATTTTACAAAAATAGTTCAGTGATTGAAGACTTCTTTTTCACATATTATCAATTACCTGCGAGAAACATCTTCTGCTATGCTTTGGTGGCAATTCTAGCACGTCTGTTTTAGTGGTTCTTCAACCTTGCTGGCTGCAACTGTTGGGACCATATTTAAGTGCCATACCACTGGCCCAAAAAAGAAGTGGTTTTTACACTTGATATCTCACCAAAAAAACTGAATATATAATCAGCTACAATTATTAAAAATAGAACAGATTATCATACGTACACTAAACCAACGAATGTATTCTGGTCCTATGTTGGAACCTCTCGGATATTCCTGCAGGTATCCTAAAGTTCTAGCGTTTTTTCGTATTTCCTTTGCTCTTCTCCTGTTCTACTTTAGCTTAATCATTTTCATCATCTATTTGGCGCGATCCTATTGCAATTAAGGATTTTATTTATTTATTTTTTACAAACATAAATTTAAAATGCAATCTTGAATTTTCTTGAATCTTGATTTTATGCCATTTTATGCAGATCAATTAAATCTCCGATCCTTTACTGAAAAGAGGATTCATAGGACCAAAGTCTAATTGGCATTTTCATGTAACAAGAAGACACTATACAACATGATGTTTTCAATGCTTACTAAAACAAATGTCAAGGCATTAGCATGACACACTTTGATTCACAAGCACAACACCGGTTAGCTAATTAATGGTGCCCTGATTTCTATAATACTGTGATGATTTCTACGGGATTTTTTGCATGTAGCAATTGTCCTCTTTTGGATCAATACGACCAATGTTTCTTGCAAGGACGAGGACATGTTGAACATGCGTCCAAAATGTACTTCCCTTAAAGCTGGTGGGTTTTTGATGTGCTACACCTCCTCGCCCGCTGAAGGTCACTGGGCTCCTTTCATACCCAACCATTTTCCTTTCTACAGTTTAAAGACGTGTGCTGGATTTTTAATGTTTTAATTACCTTCGCACGCGGCCAAGATGGGAAATTTTGTGAACTAAAGTGATCTTTACTCGTTAACATTCAGTGGCAACGCATTGCAGTTAACCTTCTGTTCATCCAAACTAGAACTGGCCAGCTGGTCTTCGCCAAACGCAAATGTGTGTTATTTCAGGCGCGACCACAGTTTGATAAGAAATTGGTATAAATTCAATGTTTTCTTGCACCTGCATATAGAGCAGTCGTGCATCCTGCAACATCGACAATATGTTGTAATTGTCTGCGGATAACTTGATTGCCGTACTGCAAATAGATACCCAATAATAATGCGTGAGTCTCAATGAAATACAAATGTAAATAATGAATTGAATATATTGATTTTATAACGGGTATATCATTGGTTGTATAAAATGAAACATTATTTTGTTCCTTGTGTTTTTCTCTACTGTGAGAAAAACAGATAATTTTGTCGTCGATTGAATAAATGTATAAAAATGCGTCTTAACATGTTTCTCTTCCATTAATAATTTTCATTGCAAGTAGAGAAATTCAGATATATTACTCGATAATGCCTTGATTCCTATAATGGTTAAGTAATTCCACCAGAAGTTCTTGCATTTTTGGATTATCTGCATTTAAAATACTGCGGAGCAAATTATTTCTCATTTTCTCGGAAGAAAAGGGTACGTCTTCTGCAATTGGTGGTTCCTCAACATTGTCATCACTCCCTGGGGTAATACTCAAAAGACGGACAACTCTACAACGTGGCACCATGTTGTAATCCCCGGATTTTTGCAAACGTTTTGTGGAAGGATCAAATTTAGATCGGTATATATGTGGATAGGTTAGAAGTCATAAAATGTTAACAGGTGATTTGGATTGATAACAATGACATTTGCTATTTTGTTCGACTTTTTTTTTTCTAACAAACATTCATATTTGTTCTCAACACTTTCTAGCATCACATCGGTGACGAATAAAAGTGACAACTTAATTCCTGTAGTACAAATAGATGTAAAATAGTATTATTGATTTATTGAAAAAACAACACACACAAATATCTGTGCTAAAATATTTATTCCACACCAAAACGAGGTGTATAGCTAGTATTTAACAAGTCATTCTATTTGTCCGGCATTACGGTGGATGTTGTATAGCTCCTTCAAAAGCTCGTTGATCTCCGGGTACGGTCTGGTTTTATCGATCATCAGCAGTAGTCTGTTTTTCAGAATAATCTTTGACAAATCAGGTTCATATGGCTCACCAGGAGGTGCGTCCAACTCAGAACCTCCAGCAGTGTTCTGGCTTTGTTTTAGTTCTGGAAGACCCATATTTTTTCTTGAGTAGACACTTACTGAAAATTTGTACACTTTTGGTTTACATGATTAAATTCAGTAATCTGCTCCTTACTCTTCAACCTTTGGCGATATTGTGCTCCAGAAAGCTTGTGTCTAACCGAAACTAGAAGTGGACAGCTGCTCCTTGCCAAAGGCAACTTTGCTTGTTGTTTCAGGTGTGGTCATTGCACACTTTGATAAGAAATTTATATAACCTTGATATCGTCGTTTCTAAACGTTGAATTCATAAGTACATCCTATAGCATGGAAGCTTTTCTTCGCAAATTGTAGTATTATATGGTATCTAGTCGTTCCTTTCTAAAATCTACCAAATTATCCTAAATCTGAGACGGCAACCATCTGAACATAAATTGGCAGGAATGCTTTGCACATAACCACATTGCTTTTCACCATCTTGATATTAAGGAAAATACTCGAAGGATTGAAGTCTAATTGGAAATTCCCTACAAAACAAGGAGCTGCACAAACCGGAGGATATTTATTTATTATATTCAATCCAATGATGTAAAAATTACAGTAGCCAAAAATCAATTCGTTCATTTTTTAACCTGGCCAACCCAATAGCATTCGACCAATTGCAGGAAGGGGGGAAGCAGGGTCGGATCCACATGGTGTTCAGATAATACATGTTCGGCGTACTGCCGTATTGTCTTAATAGGTATATGCTCTGGATAAGTATTATCACCCGGTGTCTGTTCTTCCTGATCCTCCTGCTGCATCGCAGCAGTCTCTGCCACAATAGCACCATCGATGCCTTCAACTGATTGATTGTCGATCTGCTTATCTGAGTTCTCCATGTTTATTCTGTTTCTGATTCTTATAATGTGACTTAATTCGGATTGATTAAGGTTTTTGCTTTACAGGGATTTACTTGTCGAAAGGGATTTTCATTACCTGAACATAGATATAATAAGATTATAGTTAATAATCATAATAGGAATTTGTTTGAATTTACAGTTGGTATGATTGTTAAATGATAAAGCAAAGTTGCCACAATGAAAAGTGAATTAAAATTGGAATTTATTTCACATTGTTTGCAGAATTTACCAATGAAAACATTGTTATAATTAATGCCCGTGGAATTAATGTACTAAATAATAATATTGCATAATGATGTACTCACCCTCAATGAATTCGGAAATGTTTTTCGACGTTTTTTAATCAAGACTCATCAGATTAAATCATTCATTTTTAACAATTCATACCTTCTCTAACCATTTCAGGATTTCTGCAATAAATGGTTGGGTCATACTCCGAAATGACACCATACACGTAGTACCGATTACACTGCATACAAATTCTTGTAAATTCTCTTCGTATCTCGTTTCATCCCTTTGATTTCTTGTTTCGGTTGTTGTGGATTTGACTGGTACCTCTTTCTCTGATTCTACTTCCACATCCTACTTCTACTACTTCCATGAATTCATCTGTCACAATGCCAGATTTTATAAGTAAACTTATTGTCTTGCCAATTTCAAGCGATAATGTGACGTCTTCATTTTTCAAAACAAAAGTGGATAAGGGCCAAGTAAGAAATGCAATTGTAGTTGCATCCGCTAACAACTTTTCATTATCTTGAAATTCGAAATACGATATAACTTATAAGTATGCTAATATAACAGATTGACTCAAAGGATATGTAATGCTTCGGATAAGGTTTCGCTAATTTGTGTAATTTGCATGGTCAATTAATCATTGTCGCCCAGCTTTGTAGCTCATTTGGTAAGGCGTTTGACTGTATGAATGATCGACCACGCAGCATATATTCAGAAGACGAGGCTTTGAATCCTGCTAAGAGTTCATCCAATAATATCTATTCTCAGGAATCCAGGCCCAATAACTGCTACTAATGGGGGACGAGTGATTACCTTTACAGACATGGGTAACAATACGCTCCAGAATAATAAATAATCATTGTAATAAACATGTACAAGTTAACCAGTTAATTTTAATATAATCATTTAAAAGAATGCAATTATTCTAATCGGACTGCTACACATTTATCCACAATCTCCAGAAAAAAATGCAAAACATCATTGTGTTTAAAGATGTTGCCATGCTCCCAGTTGTGTGCGGTGGAATCGTGCTTCGAAATCCTCCTTTTCTGTGCGTGTTGATGTTCTTCCATCCTTGGCACGTCCAGTTGTTTGGCTATAATTAAAAGACCGTGCCCCGTCAACTTGTTGATCTGCTGCTGGTTTTGGCACTCGCTGCGCTTTTCAAACATTTCTAGGTTCACAAGCACTTGCTGGGTTCTTAGTTAAAGGCGGTACAGCTTCTTTTTCTTCATCCACGTTATTTTTAAAAGCGGTTTGACGATAACTGACTGGGTGGTCTTAACCGTAAACTGCCCAATCACAATTAATTCGGATGGCAACAATACTTTTTTTTATCAGTTATAGATGGCCATCTAAATTATCAGATACGAATGGGAGCTCCAATCCTTGTGAAGGATTTCTTCTGGCATTACCGTATGTTCCAAAAAATAATTCTTTCAAGGTTACTATGTTATAACTGCAGCAGGATCTGTTGTAGGAGAGAATAATTTTTTTCGTTTTGCATCAGCCACTGTAAAGTCCTTTTCAGTTTCTCTGGATGCGGATATTGAATTTGACTGATCTGACGTTCAGTAATAAGCACGATACACATAATCAACGCCGAAATGAAGGCTGGAATCATGTAATTTGGCTTCACGTTTAGTTGCTTGATCGGAAGGAGCAATCTATAGTTGAGATTCAGCTTATACAAATAGATTGACCAATGGGATCGTCTCCATATTTCGACACGTATGGTTCTTTATGTCCTTCTGAAAGGCCCATAGTTTGCCCTAGCAGGAAACTTTGTAACTTTGTTTGGTCCGCTTGGTATTAAGGTGACACAGAATCAGAATTAGCTCACACGTGGCATTCGAGGAACGCGGCATATTTTGGGTTCCTTGTAGCACAATATGGTACTCAGATCCTGTTTTCAGCCAAGTTAGAGTCAATGTCGATCGCGGGGAACTGAAAATGTATGATTTTACAAGATTTGCGGAGTAACTAAGATAACATTGGGAATCAAAATGTGAAATTTATTAAATGGAATTCATTGGATGATTCAATATGATGAATTTTAATATGACGATCATTGTGATGAATTTCGTAGGTTACTCCACGATGACAATAATGATGCCATCGCTCCTGTAGAAATCGAAGAGCTCAGACAGGATCAACTTGATCTGCGCATCGTCCTTAACTTCCTGCATCAAACGGAGCAGATGTTGTTTAATGTTCTCAGCAGTGAAGGAGGTAATATCCTCGTTCATGATATCCTCGGTGGATGCACCATCCGCCGACGAGTAGGTGTAAAATTCAGACGGTTCTTCCTCTGCCCCCATATTTCTCCCAATTTAGAATTTCGCAGAATAATTAATGCAGAATATGATGTAGATTGCGGGTCTGAATGTAGGATTTGGTACGCTCGTCAATTTTGGTGAATGAATGTCCTATTCTTTGATGGCTGTCATGAAAACGACAATATTACGTCCGATTCTTATTGTTAACAATATTTCGAATCGATAATGTTTACTTGTGCGTGCGTTCAATAATTGTTCAATGCGCAATAATGGTGGGTACAAAAGTAATAAAATTGGCGTTACAAATCTTCGTGGCTTAGGTAGAATTGGTAGGTACGCTGCAGGAATCGCTTTACACCTTCATTATGGATGTTTTGAATCAAGTTATTGAGGGCAGCGAGCGTTGAGTTTCTTAGGGCAGTAGGAGTGACGGTTTCGGACGCGTTCAGACTGGAATCTTGCATTAAGATGTCAACACCTACTTCGACGGCCTGCATTAGGGCTTCGTACATATTGCGGTCTTGGTCCATGGTTTATGTACCTGATTTGGTTGAATTTGGGATTTAATGTAAATGAAAATGACTGGATAATTTGATGATCACAATATCGATTGACGGGACAAATTTGACAGAATGAATTTGGCATATGTCTAATATTTATTTATGTTATCATTTTTTTCTTTCATAATGTTGATTTTTGGTGGATGAATCCTATTATTCTGTGTCTTTTTTCTAACGAAAAACTGCAGAAACTGCAGAAATTTTATGGTATTTTTAATCTACAGATGAAATTATTATTTTAAATGTGCTTCGTTTCTGATGTTCTACTGGAAGCCCCTATTTTTATTTTCATTTATCTGTTTTCCTTGTGAATGCCGAAGGATTGGTCAGTTAGAAAGTTTCGGTGTAATTGATCTATCTTCCGAATTTCTTTCAAAGAGTTCAAGAGTGCCAGTGCAGAATACTTTTCTCGTCATTTTTCGTATTAATTAATTTTGTTCATTGACCCTCTATAATTTAGTAAATAAATAGTGAATACTCTTTTCTCAAATGTCTTCATTATGAATATCCCGAAATGTCCCTTTTCCTAGTCATAGTATATTCCGTTGACACTTCCATCGCAATTGAAACGGATAGTAAAAAGTGTTTTTATTGTCGTTTGTACATTTTCAAGTTTCTAGTCGGAAATGCCATTAAAAACCCATTCGGTCGAATCGAACGTTTGGAAAATGTACACAGCCACCATGTATGTACGACCATCGCAGGACTCTCGGTTGGGTCGCTGCTGCATCTTGCAGCGCAATCCCATATGCGCTTCGCCTCAAGCAGCAGTAAATGTTTTATATTACATTACACTCTTGCACGTTCCGCGTTCGCCCGGATGCGAATTTCTACGATCCCAGCGCAACGCTTTAATACGGTCGATTGATGGCATCCTCCAGTGTTTCACTTGGAAGCGTCGCCATCGGTTTCCATCGATCACATCTCATTCCGCGCTCAGTGCGCCTGATCTTGATACGATAACAGCGTGGAATTAATGCAGGAAAAAGTGGCATCCATTCCTTAAAGTAATGTAATTGTTGGCTTGAATTAGTACGATTGGATGTGAGCATACGGCTCTCTGGATAATCACGCTCCTCGAGCACTGCACTTATGTGTAATCAAGAAGTTGCAATTTGTCGAAGAAGAGAAACTGGAATGAGCTGCAATAAGGCGATAATAAGCAGTGCACTTGGCAAACATCACCAGCACGATAAAATATCGCAACGTGCAATGGGTTATTCTGTAGAAATAACTAGTGAATTAAATTGACACCTAAAAAAAGTCAGTGAAGTGAATAAATTCCTTGATTTTGCCCAGATAATGAAAATGCTGTTGTGAGCAAAGTCCATGTGCTTTATTTGGCCAGCAGTGAAGGTCCAATGCAGGGACGTTGAAATAACGAATAATCCAGGTGCAATGTGTAATGTGTAATGTGCATTGTGTAGACATAATTTTCGCGGGCATTTGAGTGCATCCATGCATTCATGCCATCGTGCCGTCGAGCACCTGTAACGAAATTATGAAAGCTGTTTCGCATTGCAATTGACATGAAATATTAAGTTGACTAGGTCGTCGTCAGCAGATGGAAATTTCTATGTTTTCCTTTTGTCGCGAGTTTCTTTCTTCGTCGCTCTTGACATAAATTGAGTGCAATTCTCGGACAGTACCAATTACAATAAATCTACGAGGCTAACGTTGACAATTGGTTGGATTACAGCACTATGCCGATTCTGTTTGCGCTGTAATAATAGTGCGATATGCACTGCGGTTGTAGGCATGTGGGCACCACTGTTGTGGTATGGAAATATAACTAAGTGTGTCAGGTTAAAATAATCTATTTATTATAATATAGCAGAAATTATTGGGATTTTCCACACGCAGTTGGAAACTGCATTCAGTTGCGAATGCATGAATACAATCTGCAGATTTCATTATCCAGGAGACATCGATTTCTTTGTTTGTCTGTTCTTTAAGACGTATTCATGGTTTAGGTATCTTTGGATGTTTTGAGTGTTCTCACCCCGCAGGAAACTGCTCACCATCGCGATGGAATTTAGGCGAGAATATTGCGTACCATCGATTCCAATTGCAATGGCTTTGTCTATTATGTTATGCAATTCGTAGTTCTGTTCCATAATTCAGGTTTATGTTGATTTTTATTGAGAGATTGAAGAAAATGGAACTGAAAATTTGGTGGGATGTGATTTGTAATGAATGATTTGTAATAATGAAAGATTGGGAGTACTTGGCAGATGTCAAAATAATAGAAAGAAAAATAGTTGGGGGTGAATTTCAGAGCAATTCATATTGATTAGAGAAATAATTGTATTGCTATTAACATTTTGGAGAAGGAACCCATTCTTCTAGCATTATACCGCTGATACGTTCTTAGTTTTCTTGGAAGTTTTTATTGAAATTTTTGTGTTGGGGTATGTGTTTTGAAAAAGGCATGCCCCATGTCACTAGAAACTATTTTTCTGACATTGGCAATATCTAGGATTAACGATGTTGCCTGCTGTTTTCGTGTTCAACAGCTGAAGTCAGAAATATTTACCTAAACAATTGTAGCAACGCACAATTATTTTTCTACATATTATTTACAATTAAGTGACGTCCTAATTATTGAGACCTATTTGGATATAAGCCTTTTATAATATAAACTAGCAGTGTATCACAATGGTTATTTAAATTCTATTGCAGGAAGGTTATCTATGGACCATGTTTGTATTGAGTATTGAGATTAAAATTACAAATAACCAAGGAATTATTTGATAGCAATTATTTCTTAATTCTGGTGTATTGACATTGAATCTGGAAAAAACAGTTTTCTCTTTTCTCTGAATTTCTTCTCTTCAGAATTTTATTAATTCCTACAATTTCTTATATTTTTATAAATATAAATGATGCTACTACCTCAACCTAAAATTCCTTCAATTAATATTTTATTCCTAGCCATGAAATATAAATTATTAATTTAAGCCGAAATGAACATTTTCTGTAACTCCACACAGCCAAAACAATAAATGCATACCACTGCATTATTAAAATCATTTAGCTCATAATTAGTTGTTCTATCGCACACTGTGAGTAAATTCCAATACATTCCTTGTTTGTTCCCAATGAATATGCTTTATGCATAATAAACATATTGAACAATTTCAAATAGTTGTGAAACACATGAATTACCACGAGCATATTGGAATGGCCACTATTTTTTGCACAGCATAATTGATAAATAAAACAATAATACATTATTGCAAGTAAATAATTATTTCTAAGCCAGTGAAGACTATCGAAACATTTTCCACCGTAAGATACATATGTGAAGAAAATTAGATGCTAGAAGTTATATGAGGTGAGGTATATTGATTTAGATTTATTAAGTTACAGTACGTTTGCAAACAACTTTCCTAGATTTCTAGATACTAACAAATAGAGATAAGATGGTTCTATGGTGAATCAACTTTCTCCAGCGAGCATTGCCATATCTTCATTTAGCAATTGTCTTAGGCTATGAGGATGCTACTAGATTTGCATTTAGAGTGATTGGCAGATCAGATTGCTTTTCGATGATTGCACAATTGTGATACTTTTAGATTAACTCTGTGCGCGTGAAGTCAAGCATGGGCTAGTTTTATCTGAAATCAAAGTATTGGAAGAGGTTGGTATGGAGGTAATGCGGAAATATGATAAAGAAAGCGTTTAATGTCATGTGAAATCTTGGCTGCTCATCGGTTAATTAAATGTGAGCATTACTTGCTTTATGCGGATATGGATGAATCATTGAAGCGAAATTTACTTTTAACTAGGAATGTCATATTGATTTATTAAGAACTACTTTATAGAAAAGATCAAAGTAGAAAACTTCGATATAATTCAGGTGAAATTGAAATAAATCAAGCAAAATATAATATTAAATTGATGTCAAATACTTTAATAATACTTGGAAATAAAGGATTGTATTTTACCAGGAAAGTATTTTTATTTCATAAAATATGACATAAATCTTTTTGGCAAACTCTCTCTTTTCGCATCTTAAATATCACGTAAATTCATTTCCTACAAGACGTGGATTTCTTGTTGTTATTGTCTGGCTTTAGAGTAGTTAGTATTTATGATTTACAGTATTTTCGTTGTTTTGGATATTTTTACCCCTAAGGGATTACCATTGATTCCAATTGCAATGGCTTTGTTTATTATATTGGGTAATTGGTAGTTCTGTTCCATGATTGTGGATTTGCATGCTGTTTTCTCGAAGAATTGATGAAAATCATTCTGATAATTTGGCGGGATGTTATGTACGATTTGTAATAATACCGGGTTGGGATTATTTGACAGGTCCTTAAATAATTGGCAGAGAAATATTAACTAGATTTGTTGATTAGAAGATAAATAATTCAAAAAACAGTTCATCATCGTAATTTGTTTTCTTCATTTGTTTCTCTCTGATTTTCTAACAATATCAATCTTATTTTGAGCTAGACACTTTTCTATTTTTAGAAAATGAAATATTGTCATATTTATTCGGCCATTTCTTAAGTCTATTTGTTTTTGAGCAAATCAGTAATTCCTCAGCATAATGGGAAGTGGGACTGCGGCAAAACACACCCACCCTGGAGTCGATATTGTATTCCAGCTCCTTCTTAGCCACCGCCTTTAGTCGTAACAATCCTTATTTCATATTAGCCAGCATGGCGGTGGTAACCGCGCCGTCGGATTGAATTTATTACCCTGCTGCCGCCGCCGTCCTAAACATACGATCGAACCTCGATGATAGGCTTGGCATCAGGCGGGCTGCGGGTTGTCGTTCTATGTGTATTCCTGCTATCCGGTTGTTTGCTCGTTGGTCCTTCAACGGCGTTTGCTGAAAGTGAATAGATTAGATATTATTTACCACTGGACCATTCCTGTGTTTGGTTTGTAGACGCAGTTTGGCCAGTAAATCCCATAGTGTTTTGTTGTGGAATATTGCATTCCAGAGGGTTTTTCCGATTATAATACATTAGATTGCCATTTATATCGGCAATAAGCCTAGGATAGCAGAAGAGTCACCTCTGGAAATGCGGGAATGGTATTGAACTTTTACTAAACACACATAAGTTTCAGTTTGGACAGGTCTATTCTGCCCATGTTGGAGATACTTCATACAAAAGGATTGGGATCTACCTTAAGTATAGTAATATTGGGTGATGGGTTCAATAAAAAGGTTGGAAATTCTGGGTAGTACTACTGCAATTTACTGCAACTGCGTATGTTGCAATTGTCGGGGAAGCACATCCACTTCAAATGTAAAGAAAGAAACGAACAAAAGCGAAATTAGATTATCATACCATCGCAAACAATGGCAACGGGGGCGGTGGTACCAGTTTCAACCTGTGCATATATATATATTAAGGAAAGATGAGGGGTTTTAAGCTGCTATCATTTTAATTTTTGCACTCACCACATCCATACTCCTTTTTCACGTCGATGCCGTTGTTGCAAATGAAAACTGAAACAGATATTGTAACACGCGCGCTAAATAACATATATTCGGATGACGTCCCCCGTGGAGGTCTGCATTATTCAAGCAACTTGGGGCCGCATCGTTTGAGCTTAATATTTCATGCTTTCCGCTTTCTTTTCCGCGTGCATGCCACATGAACGTACGCCAGGAGTGGAGAAGTTGATATAGGGAGATGACGACATCAAGGGTAAAGGAAAACGTATGGCGAGCATAAGTGAAATGTGTCTTGGCGTATTGTGGTGCCATTCTGGCTCAATCCATGCGGGGCATGCAAATTAACAATGACTTGCGCACTTTACCAATGGAATCTCTTTACTGCTTTTTAAAATTTTACCTGACTTTGATGCACTAATTTGACGCTGATGTGGGTTTAGGTTAGTGGAGCAATTGATTTGGTATATATTTGATATGGTTGAAGAAATGACCAGAATTGAGAAATTTAGGCATAAGGATATAATAACGGGTGTAGGTCTGATGGCGAAGAGTATTCATAAACAAGATGAATATTCATGTTCGTAGAAATGCGCAAGTGGTGATAAGCAAGCGAATCCGTAGGAGTGGGAGTGGGAGTGTTGAGGATGTGGGGGTTGGGAATTGAATCTATGTGTAATTTTCAGGGCACGTCATATATATTCATTTGGGGTTATATTTAGATCATATGTTATTTAAATTGTGTCGCAAAATGTAATCATCACTAGAAACATCTTCTAAGGAATCCCAAATCTTCTTTTCTGATCACCAAGTATTACCACATTTCCTATATAAGCCTAACCTTTCCCACAACGAGAAAAAACCCAAAACAACCAATTTCAATTCATTCTGATCTTTAAAAAATTCAACTCGATCTATAATTTGTCAGATCATATCATTGTTATCCACCTCGAACCAAGAGTGATGATATATGTTTGAGTTTTCCCGACATTCAGGCAGGAGAAAACTGATAAAACTTTTTAATTCAAAAACTTCCTGCGCACGAAATCAGCCGAACGTCTAGAACGCGTGGACTAAGTCTATAACCGAAATTCAACGTTTTGCTTTGCTCGTGTAGCTTTCTCAGCGCGTTTTTCCTGCTTCGCAAGGGTAACCGACTTGCGAAAGCTGTTATGACTCTTGTCACGTCAAAATATTATACTGTGTATCTTGATGTTGCAAGAAATCTTCAATTAGTTTAGTATTTTCCTCAAAAACACTTATGTTCATTTAAAAAACATGTTTTACAGAATTTTCAAGGATTTCATTGGTTATATTTGGGCATTTTTCCTTTCCCTTTTGTGCTTTCATGACTTTAATGTTTTGAGAAAATTTCTCACGACTATTTGTATGTGGTTTGATTATACGAAGAATTCATCCTTCTCGGTTCGTACCTACATCCACAAACAACATGTCACACATCGGAATGGGAATAACCACATGCACGCGGATAGCTCTACAAGTTATATCTCATTTTCGTTTTCATTTCCATATCTCTATTCTCGTGGTTTGTGAGGCAAACTTTGGAGCTTACCAGAAGGAGCTTACTTCAGCTGCTACAGGGAGTTTAATTTCACGACTGCAATACACTTTCTTTTATCCTTTTCTCTATCAGTTAGACAACATTGTCTGTACTTTGATTACATTTTCCCCCGTTTTTCCACCCTGTTTTAACTCTCCCACGCACACATTGTTGTTTATAATCATAACGGAACATAACTTAACACAAGCTCATTTTCGCCAACTTTCCCACCGCGTTGGTTAAGAGTATTCAGTTATTTCGGCCTTGCACATTCTGCATTGGCGGCGGCGTTCGTGATAGTTGGCGCTATCCAGTTCGCAGGCGATGATACGTGCCGCAGTTGCCTGCGAAGGTAATAACATTACCGTCGGCGGCAATGCAAAGTGGCAGTGGCCGCCCATCTCCAGCATTGGAGCAGGTGAGATGCCGGCAAAAGTTTTATTACCTTTGCTATAGTTGATATTAGTTCGGAGTCGAACGCGCAAATTTGAATATATCGTGTGTTCGCCACCGTTGCCGCCAACGCTGCACCGCGCTGATGTGTGATGTACGTCCGCATTCGGAGCTCACCGCGGCTTTGTTGCTGATGTTTGGTCATGCGTGTCATTTTAATTGCATCGCCAAAAAGTTGTGTTTGAGATTGCGCTTGCTGTGTGCACATTAATTAGTTTTCCGATTTTCGGATGCGGGCCAATGGCAAGCTGCCACGCATGAATACATCATGCATAATAGAGGTGGTTAGTGGGGCGCGGAGGTGGATTTTCCGCCGTCGGCGTTAACATTAGCTGTACTACTGATCATGCCAGATGACTTAACTGAACTCGACTCGAATGCAACATAAATATGCAGATGATGATGTTACTAACTCAAGGGAATATACTCTTTGTAGTGGAACAAAGTTGAGGGTGTGTTTTGGATGGCAATGAATAACATTGCTTATTTTTGGCAATGAACATTGTGTCTTCTTGGATGCGGAAAATTTATGTTGATCTTGCTATTTTTGAGCCCAACGTATAAAGTTTATGCGTTGGCCTTGTTCGGGAAAATGCCCACCTAATTTTGTGGCAGTTTTTCACAGCCTACAAAGTGATAGCCCAGGTGTGTGGCTTTTGTGGTCATCGCCGACACGCGACGCATGCGAAGCCAACGCATTTATTTATGGGTTTGGGCTACGACTTTGTATTATACGGGGATGGTGCACGCTGCAAAACTGATGGCTTTATATCGCTTTCCATCACTTTTGTCCGGTTTGCAGTGGTGTCGCCTCTTTGAATGCCCGAACTTATTTATGGTGCTACCTATTTTGACCTGATAATAATAATTTCTGTATAGGGCGTTCAATTTGAACCTTCGCGATATTAAAATCACATATTAAATTAGAACATTGGATTGATTTGAATTCAGAATGATAGAAAGTCCCTTCTGGCCAACGTCTTCCACTTTATTTTCACACGAACGTCTTAACACCTTGAATGATAAATTACGATTTGCGTCCTGGAATCCCAGAATTTTATCCCTTTTTTCTAGTATAAAACTGGGATTTCCTCATAGCTTCTGGAATTTCCGGCGTATTATTCATACATTATACTCGTTTCGGTCACGGCGGCGGCGATGATGGTGGCACTCGCGGCGCACCAATACACCCGAATGATTTATTGCTAATTTCGGGTCCCACGCTTGTGCTTGCCATTATTATGCCACACACACGCACACACACACACACACACGCTCCGCACTGCTGCCGCCTCCATCGCCGCATTACGGTGATATATTGTGATTTAGTCTCTTTATATCTGCACATTTATATTTACGTTGAATGCATGCGCATTTTCCGATCCGGGGCTCGTATGCATGTGAATATGCCGCCACCGTTATCGCCGCATTCGAAAAGGTGCGATTGTGTATCTTGCGAGAAGTTCCGACGGAAGAGTTCGTCGACGACAACATTGATTTACACGATGGGGATGGCTCATATAGTATTTTATTTAATCAAACTGGAGTTTATTTGAAAAACTTGCAGTACTTCCATATGTTGTACATAATTCAAAAAAAACGCTGGGTTTCTAATTTTAATATAATTACAAGTAATGTGTCATCAGAGAATTATGTTCGTTTATTGCTACAAAATCAGTCAGGTGGTTTATGCGATATTGCAATATTCGTTTTCATTTTGATATATAGTTATAGCTTTGTATTATGCTGTCAAAAAGCAGATTATTTTGAAATGACTAATCCATTGTTGTTGTTTTGAACTACAGATTGTAAAATATTATTCATATCTTATTACCCAACATTGCCAGTGAAGACATTTCCAACGTTCCAGGTAAGACGGTAATGGTAATGATTGCTCTTTGATAAATGCCAACAACTTTTGACAGTACACTGCTACCATTCAATGTTTGACATATCTGAAAAATTCGATAAGTTAGCAAGTTTCAAAGTGATAGTTAGTGATAGTTAGATCACTATGTCACTTAAAAGATATTTATCTTAATATTTGTGGTATCCTAGCAACAAATATTATTCACCTTGAGTACACACATCGGTAGGTTATTGCTGCTCCAAACTCCGTTCGGAGCAGACCTTCCTAGCAGAATTCAGTCGATTGACCATTGTCTGCTCATATACACATTGCAAAGCAAAGTAAACGCGAATATATTGTGGAGATGTCTAAGATTACTACCCCAGAAGTACTTCCTGACCGGTAATCCTCATTTTTCTTGTTTTTCAATAGAGTACAAAATTTTAGGTTAATAGAAAATCGGTACAATTTGTATTTGGAATCTATGCAACCTAAATAACCTTAGTTTGGCGCCATCTCTAACACTGTCAAATAATTTAGGAATGATACTTTGCCTTCGGGTGGTAGGTGTCCTTCAAAGGCAGAGCAGTTCATGGAAGAGTTTATGGAGGCGGCCCCCATACCGGATGACCTTACTAGGGCACAGAGAAGTACCACTGCTCACCTATCGGATACTCTTTCTAAGGGAGCTACTAAGCACAATCCAGAGAGTTTCATTCCTCCTTCTTACCAGGAAAGGAAGGTAAGGAAAACATACGCTGATTGTTTGAAGCCTTCCACAGAAAAGGCAGCCACCGTAAAAGAGGAAGTGCTCGCTGATTGTATAAAGATAAATACCACACATCATAATCCCGGTCAGTGCGGATCAGGATTGGGAGCTGAGGGAATGAATAACTTGATAAGGTATGTCTTCACTCCCATACCGAATGTGCAATCCATAGGAGACACTAAGCACAACCTTATCCAACCTCCTCACCAGGAAAGGAAGCAACGGAAAACATACGCTGAATGTTTCAAATGTTCTACTGAAATAAAAGAACAGCTTGGTAGTAATCTACGCAAAGAATATATAAAAATTTCCAATACTTGTCAGAGTGGGACGCAGGGAACTCATAATATCGAAGGAGCACGAGAAATTACCTTGGTAAAGTACTCTTTTGTCCCTCCAGATATCCATTCCATGGGAGATACTAAACACAACTTAGAGAGTACCATCTCCACTCCTTCCCAGGAACGAAAACGAGGGAAAACGTATGCGGAATGTTTCAAGCGTGCTTCAGAGGAAGCAGGTGGCAACTATCTGAAAATGGTTGCGGCCGCGGAAAAAAAGAATGGCCCAAGTACTGAGCTGCACAGGGAATATATTCCGCGAAGTATCACAAATCCCAATCTTTGTCAGAGTGGGATGCAGAGAACCCATAATAGTGATGGGACGCGAGGTCAAGAAATTACTTTGGTAAGGTATTCTTTAGCCCCTTTACCGAACGAGTACTTCAATGAAAATGAAGAATGACTTTCAGCGGGCTTCATTAAACACAGCCTTCTTTTGGAGCTATGGACAAGTCAGGATACTTTGATTGACGCCTTTTTAATAACATTTCATATTTGAAAACTCAGGGCCAAAAAATAGTTATAAGTTACACGATTGTTTCATTAAAAAAACATTGTTTATAACATGATTGAAAGAAATTTGTGTAATTTCAGCATTTTTTTTTTTTTGCTTTAGATGTATTTTTTGAAGTAGTCATGAGGGTACAGCTTCATTTTAAAAACCTCCACCAGAAATTTGCCTGGCAGTCCAAACTGTCATTCAAAATGCGCTGCTGCCACAATTCACTTTTTGTACAAAATTCGTATTTTGTCAACGTTGCCACATACAGTAACAGACTCACTCGAATGCAGTCGAATGGAGCCCGAGAAGAATGACAGGTTGATACTTTTCCAATAATTTACAGAAAAAGCTCACTATGAAGATAAAAAAAAAACCTGATACAAAACATCTAACATTAATTAGCATTGATTTCATCGAATTTGCGAATATACATGAGTTTTCCCACTTTGAAGTTAATTTTTATTAACGTGAGTATGCCAAAAATGCGGATTAGACCTTTTTTGCTCTCTGCATCCAGATGGTAGTATCGTATCGATTTCACTATTGTGGTACGGTACATTCACAGCGTGCAACATATGATCAGTGTAATAGCAGTAATTTGAAAGATTGTTTTTTGATCTTTATTGCATTGAGATAAAAAAATAGTGCGAAATGTTGCTTCGGTTCTGATAAGGTTTCGTCATATATGAAGAATTTTATATTGATCTATTTCTTAACAAATTGATGCGTCAATTTTTAAATATTTTTTCAATTCCATTTCTATAATATTCCAAAAAAATTGTTGATTAAATCCATATAGCGGATAGTAAATCATAGAGAAATACACAATATTGTTTATTTGTTGAATTTGTATTTGCCAACGTGAGAGTGCATTGTGCTGCTTAAAAGATTCATTGTTATCGATTTTCATTTTCAACAACCGAATCATAGCACTGTCCTTACCTGATCAACAAAACATTGATTATATTGGGCATTCCAAAACAGATAGTGGAAAAGATTGTGTTTTAGTTAAATTCACAGAGTCTATTGGCAATGAATAGTACGACTATTTGTCATTATAAATGTTATTAACAAATGACACAAGTGCTCAATCCACCGTAACACATTGCACCCATAAGCGTGTTACTCACTCTGGATCTCTAAAGCTGGATGGGCAAAACATCAATTATGTTAAAAATCCAAAATACTTGGGAGTTACTTTAGACGAAAAATTTATATTCGACAAGCACCTAAAGTTAACTCACAAAAAAGCAACAGCTGCGCTCAACTTCCTATACCCTATTCTGAAAAGAGGTTCTAAACTAGACTCGGCAATCAAAATGAATATCTATAAGATGGTAATTAGACCCATATGTATGTATGCTTCGCCAGTCTGGTCTCTTGCAGCCGCATCTAATAAGGATATACTGCAGAAATTGCAAAATCGGGCAATACGGCAGTCATACAATTTGAGACGTAACACGAAAATTGCGACTCTTCACACAATAGCAAACGTACCAACTATTTGTGACCTTGCAGAAAAAAGTAACCGAAAATTGTTTCTTTATTGAAAATTCTCTATTCGCACATCTCCATTAACTGACCACATACACGACACACCCATTCTAATATCTTATTTTAAAACCAAAGCAAAACTCTTCTGTCAATTGTAACTTTCACGTCAAACTCATTACTCATTACTCCTCACGCTTTACACTAAGTACTATGCACAATATTCAGCGGCTCTAATTACATCCCTCTGATCATCTGTACAGAAAACACGCGCAATTCTTGCTATACTACATTCACCCACACATTAATTTGAAGGATAATGTTTGTGAACATATGCTAATTGTTACCATACTCTTTTGCTCTAAGTACCTTTATTAATATACTTATTACTCAGTAAAAAAAAAAAAACTACTCTCGGTCAAGTGCTCAAATGATTCATTAATAAGAATAAATGTGAAGGGTAATTAATAGGAACTGGTAGCTACTAACTTAATAAAAATTGCTTTGACAACAATTGCAATCAAAATGTGTAAGGTGTTTTTATCGGCTTATTTCGGTCTCTCAAATCTCAAACATTGTACCTTCTTAAATTTCTATAGTTTTATGCAATAAGAAACGAATTGTTATAGGGGTTTTCGTTGGTAGTTTTGGCTTACTGTCATTAGGTTCACACGGTCATGGGAATTCAATTTGCAAGATTTTCACAACCAAATTGATAGACACGTTTAAACAGTGGTTTATTCAAAGCGAGCGAATAGCATTCAATTTGACCCTTTTCGGAAATTAAATTCCGATTTAACGTTAATATTTCATGTTTTAACATCACTGTCCGTCGAAGTTAATCTGTTTACGTGTAATAGTATTGCATACACATCCATGTGCGCGAACATTCAAACTGTCCGTGCGTGATTTTATGAATATTTCTCATAATTCGCACTCGTTCTTTTCATCACGTTTATCTACACTCGCACATCCGACGCACGTGTAATGTTATTAGGTATCAATTACGTTCTGGCGCACGCATAATTCAAATTTATTAGACAATGTGTATTTATGGGACGCTATCGGCGAGGCGTGCAAACTGAAACCGTTCGGGTTGCAATTACATTGTTGTTTACAGACAACGGCAAAATTTTTTGGCGTAAAAATGTTAAGCACTTGCATTGAAATCGTGCCCACATCATTATTCTTGTCAGTTGGACAATGAAAATTGTGCGGATTCAGGTAGTCATTGTGCATTCATTGATTGTATCACATGCGTTTATAAATATTTATTGTATAATTCGGTGTATTTTCATGTTTTCCAACGCGTGCGGCACGGAAATCGATTTGTGTCTGTGGACGAGCATAATAAATAATAATATATTTTCTACATAAACAAATTACGAGCATACTATTTTTATAGTTTATCCGCGTTATCGTGACCCGATTTATTATATTTGAAGGCATTATCTAAATACACGATATTGGTTTTCTAATGAAGATTACTGGGCTCATATAATATTGGAATAGTGTCACGTAAAAAGTGGGCTGATTTATATGTGATATATTTTCCAACATTTGCACTAAATAATACTTGACTGAAATTTGCACTGAAAGTGCAGTGAAAGAAAAATGATTTTTACATTTTCAAGAACAACTCAACGTCATTTTTCCATTCTTTTCACGAAAGTAATGAAGGAAGTAGGTAAGTTAGATCAGTTATGTTTTTCTAGAAATCATCTCCTATTCGAAAATTGCGTTTGCAAAAATGATATGCTCTTCCCTCTAATCTAATTAAGTAGTTCCTTAAAAAGTTGTATCTTTTTACTATATCTCAGACGATCGGAAAACAGTTTCCTTCTTAAAGATGCAATAACACATTGTAGGAAATATACTATTATATAAACTATTCCTAAAAATACCGATTTGATTGGATAGTCACGGTGGATTCGTGTTTAACAATAGATTTATTTTATTACATTGACACGTACATAATACACATTCCATCAATCAATACGGCAATACGCAAGTGTTGTATTGGTTTTGTATGAAATTCTTGGCGTTTTTAGGCATGCGACAGTCAACTCGATACTGTTGACATTTCACCGCCCCCGGCTGTATGCGACTTGCACGTATGGCGCACGCTGACGGCTTAATGTATATTTCAAGCAGTAATTACAAATAAAACGATAATCGTGCGTCGTGTGGTGTCCGTTTATATTCATTCATAAATCTAAATCATTTCACAATCAATGATAACTTGATGTGTGCAATTATTAATTCTCTACGATGCTTTAAAGGCGAGGTAATTTAGTGCAATGTAAATTAGATAATTTAGAGTATGTTTGAAATTTAGTCCCAGGGCACTGCATCGTTGTGTCTTTGGCGCATTGACAGCTACGACTGTCACTAAGGGCGTTAAGTTTGTTTATATCCTGTAGTGGGATAGTGGGATTTGTGTGAGTTGCGTTTACTTAGGTTCTCCCAAATAATGAAGGACATTGTCTCTTCTGAGTGCATTAGGTATATTAAGTCTATCTATTCGTAGAGTCCATATCAAAGAGACAAAAGGAAATATCACGGCGATAGGCGAATAAATTATAGCACGAACTAATTAGTCGCAAGTGATTTATACCCGGAGCTGACGCGCTATGCCTCCACCAAAGGCCTGCATAATGCACGCGCCTAGCATGAGCATTATTAGATGCCATCGCTCGACAGCTCATTCGGCATGACGTGAAATTGGTGAAATTGCTTCAAGGGCCGGCGAGGCGCGGCGCACTAAACGCCTCTGAAAGCGCCTCCGCCTCGGATTAGGATCAACAGGAAGCTGGAGCGGCGATGCCCAGATTGGGTCTAATGGAGCCGGGGTGGTTGTAACGTCAATCTGGTTAACTAGCTCCGATGATTTCGAATATATTTAAGTGTGTTTAAGGTCTTCAAGTTGGTTAATACAAGACAAGGACTTATTAAAAAATTGTTACCTAATTGGCATCCCAAATAATTGGAATGTTACTCCTACCCTCTACGGGTTTGTGTTTTAGGGCTGTACTTTTAGTAGGTAATTCCCTTGTATATTCTCAGAGTTTTCTATATAAACATCACTTCGATTAACGACTGTTTCCTCCGTATTTGATTATTTACGTTTATGTGCCGTCGTAGAGTGCGAGAGAGAGAGAGAGAGAGAGGTTTATTTCAAATATTCCCGAACCATTCTGGATGCCTTAGTACCAAGTCTACGACTTTGGAAATTAAGCAAATGAACATGCCTTGAGGAATGATACTGATCAAATTAGTACCAATATTTGTACTTGCTTCAGACCATCATTATTAGCTTGCAACTTCTGTTGAATAAATCGTAACCGATTTTTGGTAAACATCCTTAGCACTTGCCCAATCCGCGTTGAAATGATTTAGTATAGTACTATTGGATTTGCTAGAAGGAATCAAGTCTAATGTCTGCGGTAATTAGTCCATTGTGCATAGAAAACCTTTTAGTAAGCGTCGGGGTAAATTATACAAGCGCATCGCTGATTCGACATTTTTGTGGCCGTCGAAGCCCAAGCAAACGTCGAAGGAGGTCAACAAAGCTAATTGAACCAAGTCGTTGCATTGTGCTTGCACAATAGTTGATGTAGAAGCGATCGTAACCAAGAAGCAACATGGTCAAGTCCACTAATTTCGATTTTTTCTATGTGTAGCATATGCAGGTGGAAACATAACCTACATTAGCACATCAATAACTTTGAACTATGTACAAGCACAATTGTTTTTAATTTGGTTTATATATAAAAATGTCCTTTTTTTATTCTTTCTTTATTTTTTTTTTTTTTTTGATAAAGGAATAATATAGTATACGATTTTGTTCCAACTGATTTTTAGTTGTTGCATCTTAAGCAAGCAGTTAATTAGTTTGTACAGCAAATTGATTTACTCAACTCACAACAACTTTCTTTATTTAGATATGAACCGGGCGTAAGAAGACAAAAGCAAGTGGCTGGAGTGAAGACCAACAATAAAATAAGTCAGTACAAAATCATGCATGTTTGTTCTTGGCATTACTTAACGCGACTTTTGTCATGTGTGCAGCTAGTGATACACGTTAATTGGAAACAATGATATGGTTGATGGCATTTTAAATTGCAATCATCTTTGATGGGGTGAGTTCAATAGTTATTAAGTTATCAAAAATGTTTTCTTAAAAAAAATATCTGGTAGAAATTGATATTTATTTAAATGCAGTTAATACTCTTTGACTTCCAACTATGGCTATTGTCATGGAGTTATCATTCTGATTACTACTTCCTCTTTGCTTGAATACCCATGACATATATCATTGGATAATCTTTAGTCTGATTTATAAGTAAAAATCAATATCGCAATTAGCTTTACAAATTCGGGTTAAAACAAGAATTGTGTTGCGTAATGTAGCATATTGCTCTCATTTCGTTGCTCTTGCTCTTGATTACGAAGTGACTGAGATTCAGTTGCGGTATATTGCCTTCTTCAGTAACTCATCATATTTTGGGTTTAAGCTTATTAGCTCTATGCATTTGATTTAGTTTAGTGCGCAGCATCTGCGGTGGTGTCGCGGTCGTCGCAGGCGAATCGCAAAATGCGCGAGGTCGCGCGTAAGCGTTGTCGACGCGAGCGCCACGAAGCCACCGTGGTCTAGTGGCTACGAATCCTGGAAACTGTATGACAGTCGACACTCCACCACCGCACAAGCAACATCTATTGCAAGTTACTCTCCTCAAACAGAATTCCATGTCTTATCATATACCATTAGAATCACTGGTCTCTAATTCAAAGTCCAACTCACTAGCACCAGAAGTAGTAATAAGCAATCAACATCACATCTACCATATAAACTAAAGCAAATCAACTTCATATCAGAACTACAATATATACCAATATACCACTAGTAAAACTTTAACTCCCATGAGAACCAATACAAGTAATTCAATACTAACTGAACACATCTGTCATATCAAACTAATATAAATCATACATATGCACGGGCAACACACCGAAAACGTTATTAGAACATCAAATATTTAGTATGTGTCAAAGTACATTTATCTCAATACAATGCTTATAGTAATGATAGGGCCATGGTTATCGAACTATATATATATTACCAATAGAAAGTCTCTTAAATGGTGATACTGGAATTGATAGTTTAGTAGTAACTAGGATTGGGAGAGGTTAACAAGCTTTCCTAACATGGAACATTTCATTTAAGTATTGAATATTCTTAAAAAAGTATGGAAATATCTACTAAGGCTCAAAGATTATGAACGAAAGATATTTCAAATTTGAATAATGTTTCTTGGATTTATAATTCAGGCACAATTATGATGAGGAAATACATGTAATATGATCTTGTCAAGTATTGCATTTCACTCTAGTTTGAACTTGGGCATAGTCTCCAAATTAAAGCTGTTTTAGGGTAATTTTTAACTTAAGTGATTTACATAAATGGGCAACGAATTTAGGATTGTATCTTTTATGCGCTAAGAGTTGGCATCGGAAAATGGTTTGAAAACAAAGAGCTGCATGGGTTGCATGGAATATTTCAGCTATTTGACGTCCTATGGTTACTCTACTAATATTTGCTTAAATTTTAGGGTTGCAATTACTAGTGGACTATGTTAGTGATAGAAAGCCATTTGAATTATGATTCTGGGATTTATAGTTTAGTAGTTATTATGGTGAGAGAATACAGAGAAAACAAGCATGTTTTCCGATGAAGAATAACCTTTTATTGCTCTTCTTGTATTGAAGATAATTGAAATTGGATTTGGTGCGTTTTTATTTCTTAGAAGATATTTGATATAGAATGTTATTTGAATTATGTTTGTGGGAATACAAATTTAGAACAGAGAAGATACAACATGGTAAGATACAACCAAGGTAGTATTTTGTTATCTGGCTTCCAGCTTGTAATAAAATATTTTTTTTAAATACTGATGAAGAAATAACGTTAGTACGAGATATGGAAAATGCTACTTTAATTAAATTTTCTTCCACCGATGTTTTTCATAGAAAAGAAAAAAACGAATAAAAATCAATCTTCTCACAATTATTCAATTATTTTTCAATATTTGTTAACATGAATTCAAAAAACAGGGATGAAACTGGAAAAAATTATTTAAAATTTATTTCTTTTGACAATGAACAAAAATGTCCATTTTTCAATCTAGCAATGCATTTCAATTAAATAATTTCCAGAAAATAAAAGAAATACCCATATCTCTCGCAGGATTACAATCAACATAACAATCGCTTTTTCCCGATAACACAACATACGCGCATCTCATCGGGTCCAGTCAACACGCTCCCCGCTCCACGGCATCATCTCGTTACCTCTTCTTCACCTGTGCGAATCACGCTGCTTGCGCCGCACGTTCCGTAGTCATTCGCTGTGCAGTGTGCGCGCTTAGTGCGTCGAAGTACTTCGTGTCGGTCGCACACAGGTCGCGCGCGTGGTCTCTAGCACATTCTTCGTGCAGATCACGCATACCGAATAACCTTGCGTCGACCGCTATCGCGTGTCCTCCGACACATCCGCCGCGCTTGTGTGCAGAACAACTCTCAAAGTGCGCGAGTACCATCCGGGTGATGCTCACGAAACACATGCTAGCATAACCAGCAATATTGGAGTATCCACGCTCGCGGTAAGTTAATTTCCCGAGCGGCACGCATTCATGTAGAAAACCGCAGTCGTGAGAGTGATAAATAAAATTGTAGCGTAAACGTTAAGAGACGCCACTGTTAGCGGTTCATTGCTTTAATTGTTAGCTTACAATGTAATCAGTAGGTTCTCAAATTAATAGCAGGCACGACTACATTTTTCCAAGAACATGTCGAAAAAGCAGGTGGGAATCTAACGGGTACAGCAGTTATGATCGACAAATGGTTTCAAGCCATAGTGGGTTGCATTGAATGTATTGGCTATTTGGCGTCCCCTAATTGCCCTGCTTATATTATCAGAATTCTTGAGCATTGCAATTACTAGTGGACTATATAAGTTATAGAATGCCATTTGAATGATGATTCTGGGATGGATAGTTTAGTAGCAATTACGATGAGAAGACATAATTTCTTCGTGCGTGTTTCCAGATGAAGAAGTCCATTTTATTATGCTCTTATGGACTATTAAATATAATCCAAATTTAAATTATGTACATATTTATAGCATTATTTCTTACAAATTTTTGAAAAATATACTATTGTATGTCAAAAGTTAGGATCGAAAAATCATGTTACATCGTACTGTCTGTATTGAATATTAGGACTAATTGACGTCCCTTGGTTGCCCTATTTGGGGTATTTAGTCATTTAATTCGTACAATTGCTGGAAAACCACATTACCCAAAGGATGTCACTGGAGTTTTGATTCGGAAATTTATCGTATAGTTGTAATTAAGGAGAAATGTTTGATGTTTGGCTGTAAGGTTGTTGTAAGTTGGCCCATTATCTGTTTCCAATTTAACTAACCATGGTTATTATAAGAAAATTACAGCTGTAAATTAAAAACTCATTTCATGAAATGAAATAATCACATGTACCACCACTGCTATTACTTAACTGGCACATTAATTAGGAGTCAGCATTCCACATTTGTTTACGTTGCTTTTATCACCATATTCTGCATACGTTGCGGTGAAGTAATGCATGGACACGTCATAAACATAACAAACCTCAAGCATGTTGTGGCAAGTCTCTTGGTGGCATGGAGCATTTGAAAGCTATTTAGAAAGAAGAAACTTGTTCACACTCCAAATGTAGCCGATGTCTTATTAATTCAGAATTCATCTTCGTGGGTATTACGACGGAATGTGAACAAGGTGAACGTATTTCGCAGAGCGCGGTCACTAATGGCACTTTCTTCACTTTGCGCTGGTTAATGAATCATAGCAGAGGGAATATCCTGATTCAGGCGTATCGCGCAGCACAAATTTATGCCGGCATTGTCAGGCTAATTGAGGCATTTAAGGTGTGTTTTGTCTCTGAGATAATTTATAAATATGTATCTATTCTGTGCATTGTCTTCGGTGTACCCCGGCGCAATTACATTAGCGCACAATGGGAAAGAATGTGGTGAGTGTCTATGGTCGAGTATGAATTCGGTACCGGCAAATATGTCCTGTAGTAAGTAGTATTGTGAGCGATCGAATTCTGAATTTTCGGCTCGGTTCGAGTTCACCTACATTCATGCCCACAGGTTATTGTGAATGTGGAAGAGACAAGAGCCTTGCAGGACTTGAGTCTTTTTTGATCTTTTTTTTTTTTTCTAACCAAATCCAACCTTACCACAGAGATGTTTATTTTACAGAAATGTTTTGTTCCAAATTGCTAGCAAACATGGGTTTTCTGGGACTTGAAAGTTTTTATTTATTTCTTATATTTGTCTATACTTTTCCTTCAACATGACTTGTTGCATTTGATTATCCGATGTAGCTTTCTTCGACAAATTTGTCTTGTCGCTTGGAAGATGGGAATGTGGCGAGTCTGGTTGACTTAGATGACTTTAGAGAAAACGCTTTCCTTTATAGTGGAGAGAGCGGAAAATGCGGGCGCAACGCCAACGAGAGCACTCTGCGCCCGAAAACAAACATTTGGTCGAGTGTTTAAGAGGTCTACTATCACTCCAGGGATGGAATATCCTTGACCTTTTTTACGGCGTCCCCGCGGTGTAAAGATCATACTCCGATGTTCCTGACAGCACATTCGCCACCGAAGGGTGCATGATAAATAATTGCTCATGAGTTTTGCATAGCCCCCCTAACTAAATACCCGCAACCCTACAGCTTCTACTCCCTTGGCCTCCTTGCCGCCGCCAACGTATACGGCGAATGCAATTCGGTAATTGCAACATCGTGTATGGGCGATTGCGATCCGTTATGCTTGTCTCGTGTATTGTGCACGAGGACTGCGGATTCGCCGCGCAGGAATAAGTAACTGGCAAATAACGAATTTTATCCAAGCGGAAAATGTCACAAACAGCATCGCAGATGCACTGCAGCTGCAATGCTTTTTCTGCACTCCTGGAATCTGCGCGACAGGCACAAGTAGGTGCTTCTGTCAGAATTGCCGCCTCCTGCGTCGTCGTGTGCACAATGGGATTTGTTCTACTTAACTAAACGCGACGGTAATAAATACGCGATGCGAAATCGGCGGCGTGCAACTTTGTGCACTCGCCATGCAAATGAGACCTAATGCGGCATAATGATAGCTAAATATTGTCAGGCGCCGCTTTGGTGCGACGATACCAGCGTATGTTGTGGGGGAATATTGGCCGACGACTACGCGTGTGCAACCTATCTGTATTGGGATACTTACTCTGGAAGATAATCCACTTCCCATTGTTCCAAGCAGGCCTGACGCTTTTAGTACCGGTGCATTTTCGTATCGTGGCGAAAGCATTAGGGAACTACTAAATTGTTTACAATAATTTTACTTTGGATGCCGACGTTCTTTGTTGGCCTACACGACATCGATTGCTGGGACTTTGATAAAGCGAGGTTTATTCAAACGAGGGCAACAATTATATCTGCTTAGTGGACACTATTGAAAAGTGCCAAATTCGATCTCGCTCTTCTGGCTTTAGATAGTTTTTCTGCATTGCTTATTAGAAGTCGATCCTAAGTTATTTGGCATTCCCTAAAACCCCGTGCTTCTAACTTATTCAAGTCAGGTTATTACAATTTCGACACAGTTTGTTCCTCCGAGATCGGATATCCATGCACTCGTTCAACAATAATCCCATTCACATCAAATGCTTGCTGTTATTTACCACTGACCATGGTAGACTTTGAATCCACTTCGCAGTCGAATCGTCCCGAAAGTACGACCTAAACCAGCAGCTACCACTGCATTCTAATGCCACGCATCGGGACCTCTATCACGTTGCACCAACAACTGTACTTCGGTTACCGGTCGCTCACAACAGTAATGGAAAACACCATTTTATTGCCCATTTATGTACTGGCTTTTCTACTCAATGCTAGTCTTACACCGTCCACAATAGTCGACCACAGTTTATATCGCGCGGTGTTCATGTTTGACTTTCCGCGCTATCCGTTTCGGCAGACGGGATGTGGGATACGTTACATGCACACTGCTACAACGCACACACATTACGTCGACGTGACGTCTGCTTTGTTGGCTCTACCTGCTAAGCAGTTACCTGTTGGCCTGCACAGGTAGGCTCTTTACACAAGCACCAAGCATTGATGCGGGCTAGGCCGCGAAGAGTGTGCTGGTCGTCGTGTAAAAACCGATAGCCTCGAATGAACAGTTAGTCGACAAAGCAGTCATTAGACTCTGGGGCCTGTACGTGTCGTAATGAGCATATACGGGGCATTAGCGAACAAAGCTCACGTAAAGTCGATCGTTTTATCAGCGCTAAGCGACTTAGCGTTGCTTTTATCCATTGGGATGGGAACAAGTTTGATGTGCCTCTGTACTGTGTGGTGGGTTTTATGCAACTAGTCATTGTTTGTTCATAATTTACACAGGGATTTGATTTAAAGTTCGGATTATTAGGTAGTATCTAAGATGTAGTTGGTTGCTGGGAAATGTATGGTGTTAACGTTACAATGCTATAAACCTAAATACTTAAATGATTGCTTAGATCTATCATACCTTAATCAATTGATCATATAATTCTGTAGTCGGCTAATGTTGCTTTATTCTTCTTCACAATTTCTTTATTGTATTATACATGGCTAGCAATTGTGTATTTAATGAAATCCATTCCAACTTTCGCAACAAACCCTTGTCTCAAGTGCCCCACACGGACCTTATTTGCAACCCATGGCCCAGCACTAAAACGTACTTATTTACAAGCTGTGAATAATATGCAAGTTCGCAGTCGTGCCAAAGCATCAGCGGCCCCATTCCAACTATACAAATTCAGCAATTGCATCTCGCGAGTGCCTTAACGCGTCGCAGGCGGCGCGCTGCAATTGCAATACGAATGACGGTATTACGGCCGTTGGAGATACCTTTCTGCGATACGGCGCGATACACAAATACAACACCTAGCACTACCCTCAAGAGCAGTACAGCAGCCGCATACAATAAGTGGAATGACTTGACTGCCGTGGTACCAATAGATCCTTCATTTTTTTTTTTTGCTACCGTCTGCGATTTGTTGCTGCCGCGTGGCATTGAAATACTCAGCGATGGAGGTGGTGGAAAGCCGGGGAATGTTAGACGCAGATGATGCGCCCGATATGCGGAAACGGGAAGCGAGCGCGGATAATCGCATGGCGCACGATGCGCTCGCGGCCGCGTGTGTGTCGTGTGTGTTCCCGTGCACGTTTCCCAGAGATTCCCATGCGCTGCACATTTGGCATGCACTTTGTTTTCGTATCATCTTGATATCATTTGTTACACGCTGAAGTCGCAACAAGCCGATAATACACGCTGAGATTTTACTTGCAAATTGCGGCTGAATTGCAAATCACCTGCTTTTGTTGCTCATCTCCGTACGGAAGAAGCCGCGACGTCTAAACGGTTAACATGCCATTTTTCACTCGTTGCGCATGATGCAGTGCGCATGTGCGGTAGCGCACATTCCTGCAGCCTCCCACAAAGCACACATATTTCAATGCAACATCCAGACATTAATTCTATTTCCCATTTCTGTGTGTTCTTTGCATGGGCGGACATCTAGCTCAACATGAACACACTATAAATTCTGCCGACTCCCACCGAACTTGGCCGGGAAGAATAGACAAATAAAGAAAGCACTTGGAATTTATTTCCACTAATAAATTGCGTATGACCATCGCACTCATTGTGTTGTTGTTTGTTTGCAGGTGTGACCAGCATTCAGCAGCCCCAGTGCCCACCGATCAACAGCTCACAATAGGTCAGTACTGCGACTTTTCATTTTTGCGCCACTGATTGTTTAGAAAGCAACGCCATTACGCACCAATGCCTCACCAAACAATCAGCTGAAGTGATTATGATGCGCGCATTTATTGCGTTTCATTTACACCGGCGTTGCTCGTGTAGGACTTGTAATTAATAAGAAACGCTGACCCTAATTATTCGTTTTGTTTCCCCTTCCGCCATATCCGTGAGTGCTGCTGTAGTCATATAATATGCATCGGCGTGTGTGTATCCTGTGTGGAATAAATCACCAGCATCGATTCTGGGGGTGTCGGGTGTGCACGCTTTTGTAGAAATTCTTGTCGAAATCACAGGCTCGCGTTTGGCGTTTAATGTGTGCCTGCTTTACTTTGATCTTTCGTGCGTGTTTTGTGTGGCGGAGTCACAAAGGTGAGCAATATACTTTGAGATGGGGAAGTCTAGGATATCATAGGGGGTTTTATTTAAAATTCAATTTGTTTATAAAAGCGCTTTTATGCTTTCCTAATGGGTTAAGAACTCTTTTTGAAGCGGTATAGCTTTTCATTGCATTTACTACATTTAATGATATTTCCAATCAATCTTATTAACCCAAATTATCAGCACCATTCGTATAACAAGTACTCTACATTAAGCCATTTTTAATATTTGCTATCAATATGAAACTACGATGATTATATTGACAGTTCAAATAGAACATCTGAAATTTTGAAATGCCTCCTTCGTATTCTCTTCTACACCATGTTTCCTTCATGACCTCTAACCTAGCATCATATCTAGCACAATAGTAATTTTCGCGAATAACGGAAAAACAGTCTTCGTTCACATTGCCAGTTAAATGTTGTGCTATGTACTTTTACATAGCACAACATTGTTCTCCTCGGCACACACGCATTCGATCTGAATTTAATCACAAACTTTTAATGCACCACCCCATTGCTTGTTCAGTTTAATTAGTGATTACTTTTAATTGACACAGCTCTAACCAATTGCATTTGCATTCGCTCCGAAAGCGAGGGTCGATCGTAGTAAAGATCGCGTTTGTCGCGCGAAAATGTCAATCTAATTAAAGTTAAAGCCCGGTAAAATATATCTCAGCAGCAAGATCATATACTCTCAATGTTTGTTAATTCGCGGATCTATAATTACATCAGCAATTGCAACGATGCTGTGTTATTTATGCTGGCCGTCTGCCGTTGGCGGCGATTAATATGAGGTACAAATAAATGTTAAAACGAATTACAGTTATTATTTACATGGATCGCATGTCTTCATACGTTTGTTTGTTAACATTTCCTAATTATCCTAACATGATGCGTGAAAGTATGGAATTTCTGTTGTCTTTATGAAGTCATTACAAAGGCGACTTTTCGTCCGTCCTACGCTTGGATTTCTCGCCGGATAAGTTAAAGTGACGTGTAATGTTGCATTGCACTAGACATGAGACTTTTATTCCTGCATCAATGCGCGCTCCAGTTGCTTTACTGCATTCTGTCTACAGTCTTGGAGTTCCCAAAGGAATCACAGGTATCTTGCTTGGCTCGTAGAAAGTTTATCTGTACCGAGCACGTTTTGTTCGTCGTCGGAGACAATGCAAAAAACGCGTCGCGCATCGCCGCAATAAAAAATTATCATTAAAAAGTGAATAGGTAATGAAAATATGAAAAACGCAGCGTACTCATAGCTGTAAGTCATGTATGCAAATGCCGCCGCCGACCGTTGAAAATCCAAGGAGGAGGTTCTGCGAAACAAAACTTGCTCCGCGCAGAGTGTAATTGCATTCGGCGTGAAACGTGAAGCGAAAGATAGGCCACAAAGTTACGCGCAACTTATGTAATTACAATTAAACGGGCTTAACCCAATTGTGCCTCATTTTTTTCTGAAAGCATGGAGGGTTTATTTCATTTTTTTTTTTTTTTTTTTTTTTTTTCATTACATTTGCATTGCCTCGCTGAGGGAATTTTCCCTTCGTGGGGAATTTTCAAGTTGATGCACTCGGTTTACATTGTTGGCATCATTTTATTTCAGTTCTTTGCGCACCCTGAAAATAGCCCTGACTCTAATTTGTATTTGAAAATCAAAATTTATCCATGGCTGAACTTTTTGCAATGCAGCTTTCCCGCACGTTTTTCCTTCTTAACAGTTCCAACCATGCCAACTACACAGTATTAATTAACATTTTGTTTCTTTTCCATTAAATTTATAGCGGCTTTATGTTGTTTCAAAATTTCAACTCTTCATTGGAAACAATCCTGATTTAGCACTAGAATTCCAAGTTAATTATTTGATATTTCATTGCCTTGCAAGAAGTACTGTACCAAGCAACCACAGAATAGAACTTGTTAAATATATATAATAAGTGTACAAGTTGAAAGTAAAAACGCAGTGAAAACCCTTTAAATCCAGATTTATTCAATATTAATGAAGCAGGTAAACAAGAATTATTTTTTTCTGTGGTACAACTATTTCCTAAGTAATTATGTAATTAGTAAAGTAAATATGCAGTTTTTATGTTGACGAAGGCCTATGTAACCAGATGCTTTTGTTCGGAGAAACCATTGAATTAGATTTTTGACTGCCTACTAATTAACGTTTCGCAGTATGTTGTGATTTAACTGAGACTCTCGCTTGTGCAAATGGAAATTTCCAACTTTAAATTCTCGATGCATGCACCCGGGAGGCGTGAAGGGGGCGGCAATCGCCATAATCAGCAGTGCTGATCTCGGATGCCATCAGCGTCGGTTACGCAAGTTGCTAATCGGCGTTAATTATGCGCTTATGTGGCAACGTCTTATCCGGACCTCGTCGTCAAGATGGTTCGACTTGAGCGCTCGCCGTTGCACCTGCATGAATAATTAATTAATCTCGCGATTGCATTAATTGCACGCGCCGTCTATTACGCACACCTGAGTCGCAAAGCGCCCAAATCACTACGCGAAGCTTACAAAGAACAAAGTGGATTTATTGAATATTTTCGTTGCTTCTCACTATGTGATTGCGCATTTCCATGTGTATCATCAACATGGAAATTGCAAATTATTCTCTATGTGTTCTACTTGACTGTACAGGATTATAGAATGCTTGCTCGCTCGAGACACAATTTCCGCTTTTCTATAACACTGGATTATGTAAATTGAATAATAGCACCAAATTCCTCCCACGAATCATTAAAATCGCTCGTTAAATTAGATCGCATTTGCATTGCACAACGCCTTTCGGTTTCACCGCGTTCTCATCTTTACGCGCTTATCAGAAAAGCCGAATGATAATTGCTTGTCGTGGCTTGTTTTTCCGCCGTGTCGCAGCACACCTGGCATTGTTGCATCCGCACGCTTGCCAGCGTTCCATTGTGGCCGCAATATTGGAAGCGATTTACTGCATCATTGACGTGACGTGTGACACCCATTGAGGTGCACACAAAAGACGCGAGAGGAAGAAACTTTCACGACTTACGTGTCGGGATCGTGATCGGGATCGGGATCGGGATCTTAATGCAGGCATCCCTGACGTGTCTATCTCCTTCGCACGGTCATCCTAATTGGAAGTTTATCAATCAATTCGTCTGTTCGTGCTTTGCGCCGCCAGATTCGAATACGGCATATTCGAGGTATTGTTTCGATGCTTTTTGCAATGGGTATTGTGCACGGAATTCGATTGTGTCGCGAATTGAGGCCATATGTGGAATGGACGGCTAAACAGTGATTTGATATTCGATTTGAATCGACGACGATGTGCATGACACAGGATTGCAGACATCCCAGTCAGCAAGCCATGCAATTTTGTTTGGGGAAAATGCTAGTATTGTCGATAGATTTTCTCCCAGAGGGGGGGCTACATTTCACAATAAAATAACAATTTTACATGTAGTGTGCTTTTATTTCACTGGAATTTTAGATTGGGTGTATTATGTTCGTTGGATTAAGCTTTTCCGGGAAAATATAAATTTCTAGTTTTTTAACTGAACTAAAAAGGTTTGCGGTAATAATTTCTTAATACGGAAAATGTGCTTTTTGCATGAAAGTACAGAGTAGAGTTTGTTTTCAGAAAACTGGACCATTTCTAACTTCCAAAGAAGTTTCTGAGAGAAATTTGGCGAAAAATACTACATTACATTTATTTCTCATTCTTTTAAAATACAATTCCACAATCCTACATGAATAGTTCCAAAAGCCCCTTAGGAAGATTTTACCCTTTGAAAGCAGAAAGAATGAAAATATGAATTAATTATTTATGTCGTCAGGATTTTTCGTTCAAATAATCTCATCATTTTAAAGGATATTGAATAATATATAAGATTGAAAATTTTAAGACCCCCTGTCTTCTGCAATATGAAAAATTAATTATCTCTACATTGAACTTCAGTCTCATAGTTTTAAAGTACCACGAACTGCAATTTATCTACTTTTTCTAGCAACTCCGAAGTAATGTGACATAGGGTAATCCTGAAAGTAAAAGAAAATCTAAGCCAGTCTCGAAGAAAGTTTATACTTTCTTCAAATTCTTTGTAAATTATGGTTTAATGCAGAGTTTTCACATTGTAAAATTAAGAATGCAATTCGGGTTGACAGATGTAGAGTGGAATTTTTTCAGAAATGCTATAGAATTAAAGGTTCCCGTCAAGTAGTTGTTTAGTTCTGTTGTGAAAACATTTGGAAATCATTGGCACTAACTTCTCTAACTATACAGTTACTGCATATTTTCCTGTAGGCAAACAATGCTTGCGTGGTAGCGCATATTTCACTTTATGACTAACAGTAAAATTGCGCATCGATTACAAGCTCCTAAATTAAGTATGCAGAATACGAGAATATTTATTAACAACTGCATTGACATCGACAATAATTGTAAGCGACTGATTAACGAACGACTAAACACACAATCGACCACTTTCCTCTCGCAGGAACTTTCACGCATCTTCGACTTTCATTTCTATTCAGTTTTTTCATCAGCGCATCTTCAACTTTGCCACTTTCGGTGGGCAGACTGTGTTTATGACTCAGATGACTGCGTGAATCGCTTTCTTCATCCATCATCGCCCGCTTTTGAAATTATTCTCAAATTTACCATAATATACCATTCTACTTGACGGCGTATGAATGAGTGTCTTTTGTCTGCATTATTCTAGCAGCGTGGCAAATTGGCATCGAGGAGCGCTTTAAGTTTTCAAGCGCGTTAAAAATTTGTCATGTTTGGGAAGTGGCATTTGATAGTTGCTTCCTATCGCATCTGGATTTTCATTTTCACTGCTCATTGTCTCACCTCCCGCATTGGTTTTCCTCAGTATTTTCTCGTTCTTAGGATGTTTTTCTTCCTATTTGGATGTTTGTTCCGCGTTAACTCTCTGTTTTCTTACGCGAATTGCGCGTCCTGCGCGGCATGGGCACCAACGCGCCTCTCTAATAGAGTTGCGCCTTGCCCTTCGTTTTCGGTTTGTTTCGCTTAATGTTTTTCTAAATGGCATTTCTTCGCCGGGTCTTGTTCTCGTTTTTAACGAAATGTAATGCGGCGTTCACTTCTCGCCACGCCGTGCAATTTGCTATTGTTGTGCGAGAACACGTACGCGGGTGGGAATGCACAAGCAGGGAAAATAGAAAAAATGCGGAGGACACGCAGAGGCTACTAGTTTGTTTCTTCCGGCAAATTAAGCAATTTTAAAAGTTTCCTTATTATGTTTTATATTATTTTGGATTCTTAGCTTGGTTGCTAATTTAATTCTACTTCATTCATTTCGAATTCGAAGTTCTGAGCAAGGTGATACTGTTGTATGTATAAAAGGTTGATTTTGTGCTACTGAGCATGCGCAATTGCTAAGAAACATCGTTATAACTCGAGAGTGAACAAATCATCTAACACAATGCTCATCTGCCAGGATGTGTTGGCTGCGAATCCTGGAAAGTCAACACTCCACAACCGATTGGGCAGCAAGAGCAACCGTTTAAAAATCACCATCAATTTCAAATTAAATCACTGTACAATGAACTTTCAAGTCACACAATCTTTATATTCTTACACTTCTTGCAACCAGTTTTATAAGCATGATGAGATCCTTCACAAATAAGTTGTGGGAAAGTTCTAAATGTAAAACACGTTTTTAGCCTATCCTCATTATGATTTACACTTTCGTGTCATATTTTCGACAAACCAAGCCAATGTTTCTCTTCATTAATAAGAACAAACAACCTCCGAAAGAGGTCCAGAAGATAATATTATGATCATAAATGCCTTCCACTTGCATTGAACACAGATGGGGGGTGGAGTTGGTGCAGGGAATAAAGGAACCCGCAGAAGCATCCTCTTTTGAATGTGTCGAACGTTGTACAACGACAATCTGCGTTTATATAGACGCCATTCAATTCCATGATGGTATTATTAGCGGGCTGCATTCGACGCCGCCGATCGTCGCTGAATATTAAATCGCGAGATCACAATAACGCCGTGCGCTGTGTTAGCAAGAAGTCTCCTTCTGAATCCAGGCGAGATCGCGATGTATGTAAGAATGAACTATGCACCTCCAGTAAACTCGGTCTGGTTCATTTAAGCGCACCGCGTGCAACAATACGATGTAATTACACTGGAAATTGAGTGAAATCCAGTGCGCCAGCGCAGTAGCGTAGGCATTCACCGTATTTGTGCACGGTGCACTGTACGAGTGCAATTTGCAAATTGCCCGTTTATGGATTCCGCATGCTTCAATGACTTGATCTGGTCTAATGGCAGCAGCAATGGACGTTAATCCTTTCGAAGATGCGCGCTGGGAAAAGTATGGCACGCGTGAATAGTTTATATTGCGCTCGCATAACATAAAAGCTAATTGCGCACCATAATCAAGAGTGCTTGCGTGTTGCTAATCGTATTGCATATAAAGCCAGCCTTGATTCGTGTGCGAGATGATTCGAGTGTTGGGGCAGTTTCGCAGTGTCGCTTGAAAGTCCCCAGAAGACGATCGCTGGCGATGAGCGGTCTTTACCGTGCAGATTGTGAAAGAGAGCGGCATGGAATTTAGGTGGAGCTGTGGATGAGAGTCATCTTCGGCGGAGAACGTGCGGAGATGCATCGCGGCTTGTAAGCACTCGATCAGCGTCGAAGATGGCAAAGGTCGTGCGTGCACGTACGGTACTCGCGATTCTGGGTGACGGCGCCGCCGCTGGACGGGCCCGTCGATGACGATCGCGGTCGCGTCGCCGCAAAGGTCAAGAACATCCTTGTGGTTTGTTTCGAGCGCATGCTGGAGTGCTTTGAAGAGCTTCTCAAGTCTTCTTGAGGCCCGTGGGATTTGAAACTCGAGTTGACTTGTACAAAGATACTTGATTAGCGTTGTAACCTTTTGCTGTCAAGTTATACAGAGTTTGATGAATGTTTTGATCAAGTCGTTTAAATTACGATTATTTTTTTTTAGTACAATTTAAAGCTTCCAGTGAGCTAAGTGTGCTGGAAGGTTAAATGGACTACTTTCTGTAACCTTTTGCTCGAAAGTTTCAAAAAGATCGCAATTTCATTGAGATACTAACAAATTATTGTCTACATCTTAGAAAATATTTCAATTCCACAAATGTAATATAGATTAAGCTTGGTTTAATTTTTGTAACATACAAATTGATGTCTAATGGGCATAGAAATTCTAGTATTGGGCAATTTGAGTAGCATGTTCTCCTTAAAACACACGTTTTCCATGGAAATATGACAAAAATCTATATTTCTAGTATTATCAATGAAAACTAGGCGTTAGCATAGATTCCCGTTTAAAAAAAAACACCACATTTATTGAAAAAAAAAAAACAACATGGGAAAACAGAACGCGTACCAAAACAATAGAAAATTCTGTTTTTTAATATTTATGCCAATTATGACAATATGATTCCTGTATGCAAATGAGATTTCACCTCTGACATCCTTTGGCATACAATCGTTGTTGTTAACGGCAAGGAAATAGAGAAGAATCAAAATGCTTATTCATGATCCATCTAGCCATTTATTCTGAAAAGCGAGTTATTGCAAAATGAACGAACGCTCGAAAAAAAGAAACGATTGAGAATTATTATTTGGCTTAAAATAGCGCTGCCAATGATGATGCCATTATGGGTTATTGAAGAACACATCAAATGTGGTATGGTACCCTTGATATTAAACATTATTCCTGTAATAACTGTAATTAGTTTTATCCAGATCTATCCTGTTACGAGGGAAATACAATTGATTCGGGATGGAAATTTGTAATTTATTAATGACGGAGTAATTTAAATCGCAACAAAAATATCAAAATTTAATTATTCATTTAAAGCTTAAAAAGTTCATATTTCACTGCGGTGAAGTACATTAGTAGAACTATGCCCTCTAATAAAAAATTGTATCCGATCCGATTGGATTAGAATTGAAAACCAACATACAAGTTTCCCTTAAATCCAAATCTATTTTAAAAATTATATCAATTTATTTTAAATTAAACGTGAAATTTTCTATTTAAGTTCCACCTTCGTAAAGTCAGAAAATATGCAAATATTTTTCACCGTGTCAACCTTACCTTGCATCCGAAAATTGATATCCACCCAGCATGAACATACATGTGCACCAAACAAAACATGAGCTGTGTGATTTCATTACATTAGCCGCCTGCGTAATAAAATGCGTTGAATGTGCCGCGCGCAATGCACGGATATTGTAATACACATTTATTGCATCGGTTTTACACGTTGCCGATGTTCATGTACATCCGCCGGCAAGTACACCCCTGTTGCCATTATCGTAAGGGCAAGTGGCAGTGTTGCGATGCAATCTTGTGTTACGAAGTACACCACCTTCGCACCCTTGGGCTATCTTCATCATGTTCAAGTTCAAAGCGCCCGCTATCGGATAGCACATAACATACATACGCGATCAATCTCAACCACCCTAATCGTCTTTAAATATGATTGGCTCATAGCTAAATTAAGGCAAGGTGCATCGCTCTGTCGCTTCGCTGGCATTGTAAACACTTTGTGGCAATTTGTAAGCACATAAAATGTAATTATTATTGCGCACGTTGTACTAGTGGAGGAAGCAATTCGGCTCTTAGCTGATTTTACGTCGTGCGCGCGACTTCTTTAGCTATTAGCTATTCTTTAGCTAAATAATTATTGCGCAATACGTCAGTACAGTACATGTGAGATGCAATGCATTGCGTGAAGAAAGCAAGCGATGCGGGAATGTGCAATTAAAAGTGCTGCATGCGTGGGATGACGGAAGAGTCGTGATAGTTTCGATGGTGCAATTATTGGTGATGGTTCGTATTGGCAGCGAACGCGAATTAAGCCGACAATATCACGTCGTAATTAAACTGTAATCAATTTTATCGCTGTATGGCAGGCTGTATCATAATGTGGCAGGCATTTTGAAATGGTGTTAACGTATGATGACATTGTTTTATTTAAATTTTGCATTTTTTATGAAAAAGTTTCTCCTTCAGGAGGGGCTACTTCTGATTATTTATTTTTTTCTTAAATTCTATCATGGATATTTTTATTTTTATTAATTTGGAAATTCACACAGATACAATTTATTTTTTATTTCATCAAGAATCTCGAGTTTTTATCGAAAATATTCACGCATCTCCTCAAAAGTCAGATATTTGTTGTTGAATATTTGGTGATATGCGCAAGTTAACCACAAAATCAATTGAATTTTTATCGAAATATTATAAAATATAACATTAAATGTATCATCTTATGATTTAATGTATAATTCTCGCTCACGTATAAATCTAACCAAATTTAATTAATTTTTTACGCTATTTTGAATTATTATTTACAGGCAAGTTTGTAAAGAGGTTAGATTTTATCATACATTCCAATTATTTTAAGTGACTCTACAATATTTTTTCACAATTCGACATGAAATTGTTTTCGTCTTTAAGAACAGAGAATAAATGTCACATGAATGTATTTATTCTTTTAACTCCAATTAACTTCTCCGATTTTGTTTTCCGCTTCAAAATGTACTGCAGATAAAAACTAGAAATGTTAAGATCTTGAGATGATTCAATCAGTCATTCATACACAGATTTCACAACACAAATCCACCGAAATCAATAGTATTAAGTGAGTCGTAATTGAATCTCGTCGACGTCAGTTGATTTTGTGCCACATTGTTGCATAATTTTTTAGTTATGCCATTCACTCAATTAACTCGCCCTCACTCTATGCCTTGCACTTCCACGCATGCCGTTCACATGCCACGAAGAAGAGTAAGAGTGGAAGCCAGCGGTAAACGAGCAGATAAATAGTGTATTAAAATCCGGGCCGAAACAAGCTCAGCTAGGTGCAAAAGCCAGGGAATGGGATGATCGATGTTAGAAAGTAAAATACCATCATCGTCTCACCCAACCGTCATTAGTCTCCACGATGTATCCTGGAACGTATCTTCTCGCAACGCGAGGAGATTCTCTTTAGAATTACGCATGTGTGTTTTGTTTCACTCAGTGATCAGTTATTCTTGGCTGCTAGATGACAATCGGCATAGTTATCATGAGGCTTTTAAATTATTTGCTGCTGCTGTGTTCATGGGCTCAGATTGTTTAATTTTATGTCATTGTCGCGGGCGGTGTGTGGAACAATAGCGAAGGAGGAGTTGATAAGTGCCCACGGTGTGCAATTTGCAGGTGAAAACAAATAGAGATGATGTTTTCATCGCAGGAAGCCAGTCGAAAATTAAAATTCCATGTTATATTTATTGCAGGAATCTATTAAATTGATGTGTTAGTGATGTGGAAGCTCGAATTGGGGGGGGGGGGATTAAGATAAAATGTAGATGTCGAGTTTTGGTTAGGAACTTGTATTTGCACCTTCAAGGCGATATTATGAATGCCTTGTTTATGTGAGGGTTGTCATTAAGATATCGTCTTATAGCTTGGTAATCCTTCTATATATCTATACATAACCTACACTCTTGGATTGCACTATCTGGAACCATAACCATGTTAAAGCAACAATTCTTGCTGTGTGTTCAGTCTTGCTCCATAAAGTGTATTTTTATTCCTCTGGCAACTTTGTATTAAATCTGAAAGCTTACTTTTCTGGCTTTGGATTGCTACCTCAGTTATATGTCTGGGACAGGTACTTTCTTATTTATTGGTCTTTCTTCCGCCCAAAACTGAAATTGTTGGTCTCCTCTCTGAAATAGAGATCCAAAGGAAGTCTTACTTCCTTCTAACACCTCTTACTAGAAATATGTTTGTAGCTGCAACCAGCGTAATGATGTCATGCCCACTTGAATCGTTTGATCACCGCTCATGCTAATTAGATATATCTACCTTTAACCGCGAATTTGTTCATTTCTTCAAGTGGCAGAGACTGATAAAGAACATCCAATGCTTAATTCCGCGCGCAAAAACTGAGTATAAAATATTAACTGTAATTATCAAGCTTACAGTTAGTTCATACATAACTCAACGTGGCAGCCAGTTCAAGTTTGATGATTAGCCAAGAAGGAAGTATGGGGGGACGTGTGAGAAGATGAGAAGTAGTGACGTAGTAACGTTTATCTTCGCTAGCGCATCTTCTCGTGTGAGGAGAGATCCTTCGGTGTCGTGTGCGCCGCGAACGACCTTGCCGGTTAATTGTGAGTAGCATTTGAATCTCGACGTGTTTTAACATTTACGAGGTACTTGAAGATATGTGGTGTTCAATACGAGGATCCTCTTGTGAATTCGTTTTGCATTAGCAGAAAGACAAGTGCTAGCGAAAAAAGAAAAACGCACTTAACATTTGAAAGCAATTAAGGTATGTCACGATATTTAACGATGATTGAAATGATATTTGCGTTTAGATATTGCTTGGGATTAATGTTGAGATGTAAATTTGTAAATGTTGTATTTCATAGGAGAAATATCAAGGATAGAAGAAGGGGAAGATGTTAATTTATAGGGGATTACGTTGATTTGAATTTGGGAAGGAGACAAAGTTTATCTTATGATTTACGATATTTAGTATGATTTGTAAATTCTATGTGGAGATATTTTGTTTAAGTCATTTATTTTATTACCAATAATAAATAATATATTTTAGTAAGAAATATTTTTTTTTCTGCGAATTGAATTTTTTTTCTTATTTTGCATGAAAATATTGTTCTGTTTTGATAAAAGGAATAACCGAAAACAAATGCATTACACTTGTTATTTAAGAAGTGTAGGAACATGTGAGGCTCTCGTCAACTCTTGTGAAGAATGATTAATTTTCTTTGATTGGCAAAAATAGTGCATCCAGTTAACCTATTAGTTTGGTCAAAATATTAAATATTTTGTGGAAATATCTATAAATGCATTCAATAAAAGTGTTTTGTTGATCTTGCTTACAAAGTGACTGATGTATTCATTGTACACAGATGGGTTTACTGGAGTATATTCTAAGATATGAAATTCTTTTTGAGGAGAGTAACTTGCAATAGATGTTGTTCGTGCGATGGTGGAGTGTCGACTGTCATACAGTTTCCAGGATTCGCAGCCATTAGACCACGGTGGCTTTGTGGCGCTCGCGTCGAAGACGCGCAGGTCGCGAATTATCGCGCGACCTCGCGAACTCCACAAATCACCTGCGACGACCGCGACACCACCATGGATACTACGCACTAAACTGAAGAAGACAACATGCAGATAATGTTATTACCGCATCAAATATTCACTAGGTGTCAGTGTAAACTCAACGCAATACAATTAATAGAGGTAGTCATAGAAAATTGCATTTTAAATTATAGATAATTTACTGCAGCATTTAAAGGCTTTGAAAATATTATTTCCTGGTCTTTAATATATGGTTTTATCTTACGTTTTCTAAATTATGGTTTTTTTTATTGCTTTTAAGCATTGTCTTCATTTGGAAATATGAAAATCTCAAATTTCGTAAAATGGTAAGTTCTCAACTTTTGTGTGTGATTAAGGAAGCATTTTCAATGGATCGATCGCCAGAAAAACACATTGGAACGCAAGCCAGCATGAAATATGCATAACTAGGTAATTTATGCATGTAAACGCTGTCGTCGGTCCACTGCTCGACGCTTGCGTGCCTTGCGTATGTTGGTCATGAGAACGATTACAACTTTACCATGATCGGGTATGTGCTCTTCGTCCACACTTGGGCCTCCTTCGCAGGCATACCGGCGTCTTCGATTCTAGTATTTCAGCAATCCGCCGGCGAATGCGACAACGCGCTTAAATATTTACATGCGTATGACTTTCACTTCACCGCCATCTCGAATTCTTCTCCTGCTACTGGCAAAAAGCGCAGTTTAAGTGTTGCAAATTTCGAAAACGGTCCTTGGAACGTTTACTACAAGACATTAAAGTGTGCTTTTTCTCTGTACGCCAATAATTGCCAGAAATGACACTTGTAGAACATGCACAACTCGATGATGCTTTATGTTTGCACCACGATGCTGAACTTTTATTTACGAAGCTGCCAGTTGCTTGGTGCGATTGGTTACCTGGTCATCTATCGGCACTTCAGACAGACTTACGCACGCGGAAAGTTTTGGCGTAATTGGATTGAGACATTGAAGCAAGTTTACCATACGGTACGCTGTGAAGGATATCTCAATGTGTACACGTTGATTGACATCATTTGCGCTTGGAGTGAAGGTGATTTCTAGTTGGTGCAAAGTGACACTGTCTAGTCATGAATTAAATTGGCGATTATTACAAAGTTCGATGTTTGGTGGAAGTGGAAAAATAAGGTGGATATATTGTTCTACCGCATTTACATAGTTGTTGGAGGTTGAACAATGAAGAAAATACCTGTTGTGTTCAAGGTTATAGTATTAATAATTCCATCAATCTACAGCAACTTCAATTAAAATGTATTGGGATGGATTAAAATTGTTATGGAAATTACCTAGAGAGGAATTGTTTAAAAGAACATCTTTGGTTTATATCGGATTGGAGCTATTTTCAAGTAATAATTGGTTGGCTAGGAAAAATTTAAACAAGTTTAGCACTTTTTGAAGGAAAAATATTTTAGAAGCAAATTGACTTATTTTGAATTTCACGCTTAAATTATGTGCCATTTGAAGGAAAGAATAGAAATTTCAGAATAATCTGTTGTTTTTGTTTCACTCCTATAAATTATTTTAGATATTGGTAGTAATATTTGCGTTAGCAAAGTCTGTCAAATAAAATGGTATCTTATGAAATTTGAAAGTAATTTGAAACAAAATTGTAATTATTTTAATTTCCATTGTTACTGTTGTTTATTTTATTGTCTAGACTTAAGTTAAAATAGTATTCTCCAGAAAAGTCGTTATATTATGAGCTATATAATAATTACACATTTAAGACCTAAAAGTTGACGTGTTAATTGGCGTGGTCCAAGTTAGACTTCTCGTCTCGTGAATTACCGGAATAAATGTTCTGCCTTTGTTTGAAAACCTAATTAACCACTCAAACCACACAGAATTTCCTGGTAAATGCATTCAATCTACCAGTGAACTCGTCGCATGCACAAAGGGATTTTTGCGTTCTCTTTTCATGCGTACATAGTGTGCGGGTCAAGCTGCTGGACCAGCTTCTGCTGTGATGCCCTCTTGAGACCTGCTCTGCACAGATGTGATCACGAGGAACGCTTTTTTTCCACTTCTCCCGACCAGCCCGGTGGAGTTGGCATCGCACAACGCGACGATACAGTCGACGAAGTTGTACAACGTTCAATCGACGTCTGTCGGCGCGTTGATTCGAACCACGGCAAGAACTAGTTGTTTTTCAACGCTGAACAGGTGTTGCAAGTTCAGCAAATTGTAATTGAAATCGCATTAGTTCGTGCAAGTGGAACCAGCAGACTGAGTGGCGATCATTTAATTTTTGGTGCTTTGATGGATTCCATAGTGAAGATGTTTCAATGAGAGTGCAGTGGTAAAGGCAACGGTACAAGTGTGGATTTTTAACAATTAACTTAACTCATCAAAGTTGCTAATAGACCAAATTAGACCAACAATTTGCGATCGGCAAACTAACGCTATTTCAATTTGGAATGACAACGTGTTCTTATATTGTAGTGGCTGGAACATCGTCTTGAGGTGTGTCAGCAGTTTGTCTATTTCAGATTACTACCACACTTTGCATCACATTACGTTTCATTAGGGTGCGTGCGCGTCAAGATCGTTGATCACTGAGATCGCCTTAAGGCAGGTTGATGGTAACCTGTCTGAGACAGTTGATCAACACGCGCACACCTAGAACAGTTCTTCATTGCGTTACAAGTGTTCAGCATGCTTGCTACTGTGTTGTGAATGAACTTCAGACTGACAATTTAATTCCATGGTGAATTTAAAGTGTAGTTGATGTGGATATCACTTATTCATTAAGGTAAACTACGCTTGCGTACTTGTAAGAATATGTGTAAACATGTTTCATAATAATTTTTCATCTATTTGTTGAGATGCAAAGTATGGTGCTTCTAATTGTTTTAAATTTATCTCCAAATGAATATTTTCATTGATATTTGAACATTTTGCTCTTCTGTGCATATTTCCTATGTTTTTTAAAAACAATTCCATTCGAATTTTTATTTGAGCAATTGATAAGGTTATTTTCGGATTCTAATCTTTGATGCGGAAGTCGCTAATGTCATAGAAATTATCCTACAGTTGAATTTGAAAGAAAACTACAAATATTTTGGATTCTGTTAAAAAGATTTTAGTTTTTGATGAACTGGGTTAGGATCTTCAATTATTTGAGTATTAAACTGATATCATTCTGATTTCCTTTAAGCATGGAGCAAAAATCTAACTAACTTATTTGCAAAATAACATTTCCACTGAGCCAAAGATAAGTATTTATTTATCTCAAACAAAGGAAATATAATATCAAAATAATTCAGGAATTTTGCTCGGAATTAAAAGCATATGAAATAAAATGAACTGGAATGCAGTGGGCGGCCGGGTGCATTCGTTCGTAATCGGATTTAATTAAATGTGCTGCTACTTTTCCGGACGGTCGCATGTTAATTAGATTTAAAAACCTTTCCGCATCTATAGTACTCCGGTTTTTCGTATTTCTTTAGAGCTTGCGGCGCATTTTTCCCCTGGACTACGCGGACGCCAAGGAATATTTTCCCCAATCTGAGCGTTCTTGTGATTTTCACTTTGGGTAATGACCGAAACGAATACTGCGGAGATAATTTTTTAATGTGCTGGATAATTACAACAGGTCCATGGTTGGAACAAGGCGTAAACTACATTTATTAGGGATTTTATGAGAGTTTCCAATAAACTTTCAAGAAGTTTGGGTGTAAAATAATTTATTGCGTTGAAATATTGATATTTATTATGATATTAATTGAACTTTTCAAGTTTAGAATATTTATGATTTTTTTCCCTTTAGCCTTAAATTAATTTTTCTGTTGAACTCCGACTCCGAATGCTTGAATCAATTTGTTCCACGTTGTGTTGCATTCATACGTTGTTGATGATGATGACGAGATCACGTTGAATCAATGACCTCAGCGAAAACCAGTGCGGCGCGTATTAATGATCTCCGTCTTGGCTCCTACCTTGTTCCATCGCGTCCACCTGGACTGGCCGGCTTTTTGCATCAAATGATGACCGTGGCGGGTAATAAACGATCGAACGCGACGAATATTCACGTGTGTACCGGACGCTAGCAACGATTTTGGATCTGCGGCGCCTTCTTCGTCGGTTGGAGGAAAAATGCGGTTCTGGGAGGTAAGTGGCGTGGTGGTGCATGCCAACGAACGACCATGATTTGGAAGAAGGACTTGCAATGAGTGTTCATTGCGTATGTTCCATATTCTGTGGGTAATTCGTGTACGTGCAGCTTGCAAGAAGTAAAGTACTGGTTATATTTGTATTACAAGAGAATAATTTTGTTATTTGTTTTCTGTCGTATGTTAACATGATTTTCAATGCGTAAATTCAGTCACGACGAGTTCTTTTGGGATGTGGTGTGGTCAATAACTGGATTGTTATGATTAACAGGTTTTTTTTTCTTTGTTTCTTAATGCAGCGGTAATTTTGAGTTTGGTTTTTTTGAGATCATCATCAATTTGAGGTTGATTTTTGCCTTACTCAACAAATGCGCTTACGACAAAAACACTCCATATACAAATATTAATAAAAATATAAAGAACAGCAAATAGAGACCTCCGGGCGAGTTCGGAATATGTGAGACTGCCTGATGGTTGAAGGGTATATTTTTGGTGGTGGGTGTGCGATGGCGGTGAACCAGATATTTGGTAATTCGTATGTTGGCCAAGTTATATTTGAAAAAATGTAGGATATTTCTAATTATATTGTAGAACACGTTGGAATTCGAGGAAAATGGTAACAAAAATGGATGAATCGTTACGAAGTGTAATTTTCTTTCATTTCATTAATTCAATTATATATTTGTGTCATTGGAATTAAAATTTTTGTTTTTTGAATTCAGCACTTTTGAGATGAGGTGAGATTTGTTATCAATACTACCGCAAAGATGATCTATTGCACGGAAATTGATTATTTTCGTGGTCCTGAAAATATTTTAGCTTATGATTAAATTAGTAATGTTATTCGCGGGGTTCATTTGCGATAAAATGATTGAGATTTAATGTGTTCTCTGCTCTGCCTATTTTTTGCATGAAAAATAATCCCATTACGAGGAGTAATGGAGTATTGTATCATTTTCCAACCAAAAAATCCTATTGACAAAATAAATTTGAACAAATCCTATAAAAATTACTTTATGCTCACACAAACATATTTGTTAACTATTTTTACGTTTTATGTTGTTTTTCTTGCCAAACCCAATATTTTTACATTTTACTCCAACTTACACTGCTACTACCGCAGTGGAATAAAGTATGCACCTCGTTGAGTTGCTGCGATTGCAATAAATTCTTCGAAATTACAACTCTAGGCTTCACAAAGTAATGACACTAACTAGACTTTAGAACATTAAGAACAAAGCTCCGTGCATGTCAATTATGAAGGAAATCCACGCTGCAGCTGGAATTTGAACAACAAAGAAATAATCAACATATATAGAAAAGATATCGACGAAGTACTAAAGCTGGCGCAAACAAGTTATTAATGCGCGCTCACAATTTCATTTATAATTTAAATTCGCATCCGCCACAAGCATGGATTGTTTGCTTCCCGCCGAAGTCGAGGATTCAAACATCGCAAAAAGCCATTCGGCGTGTGTGTTCGCGCACACTGAGTGTTACCGATGTGAATTGTGCGCATTGATTGTTATTCTTAATGTGCGCTGGTAACATGCGAAGCATATCGCCGGCGCAATAGTAAAAAATATGATTGAAATGCTGGGAATTGCGGAAAAGAATGAGGTGCTCGATTCGGGCGGTGGAGAAAAATTGAACGCGGTGGAAGCGCGCGCGCATTGTTCGTGTAGAATGGTGTGATTTTTTTCCGAATCTTTCTTCGCCGATTGCGCTTACTTGCTCGGTTAATGGAGCGCAATGCACCGCGATGATTGTAAATTTCAGCGTATTATCGCCGATAACACCAATCACCGACGTTGCCAATTGAGGTTACCTCGTCCGTGGCGCAACCAGTTGGTGATTGTGGTTATACCGTCCTGCTGGTTGATATTTGAAGCTTCTTTACGCATTCGCGCAATTGGCACTGCGACGACGACAATTTGCAATCGACATTGTTCGCTAATTGTCAATTTTCCGATTGCAGAAAGACGCATGCAACCAACAGCACAAATGCCATTGCAGAGTCGCGTGCGCAGCCAGAGGGGATATTAATGAAACGGTGAGTTGGTAAAATCAGCGTTTATGTTTTGCAACATTTACGTTACGGCTCATGTTTCAATATTTCGATTAGCAACACAATGGGTGTGCAAGCGATGATGCGGCGATCGTGATGGTTTGTCACTATTTTTTTTATCACAACGTGTCAGCCGCCGACCATACTGCCCGCCTCACATAGGTCTATAGTATATAATATTTTAACTTCTCAAAAAGTTATCGTAAACGGGTTTATGCGTTAAGGCACTTCCGGTGTTTTGATAATTTTTCCGACAGCACACCGGAAATCCTTCATGCAGCGTTATGATATCAATGCATTCTACCAAGAAACAAATATTTTATTCTATAAAGCACATAGTTGCATGAATTTGATCAATTTACAATTTAAGAAAATTTATGGAAATCTGGAATCTATTGACCTATCTTGAAATTATTAAATCCATTTACTGACTTAAACTAAAATGCTTAAAATTAATTTTATTTCAAAACAGCTTATGTTGCTATCAAAAACTACTTATCAATTAGTTAGGTATTACTTTATATACATAATTATATTAAATAATAAAAATTATACAAAGACTTGAGAGCAGAAAAGCATGTGTCCTATCTTACCAATACCCACCATAAAAATTGGTATGCTGATCATTAATACTGAGTGTCCTAATGAATTTCCGTACTAATTTAAAATTGTTAATTCCATAATGAATTGCATTATTTTTTACCATCCTCATCATAGTGATGCTTTGTTTGAAATAATTTTTGAAGTACATCAAATTCTTAGAATTGCAAAACAGGGTAGAGCTTGTCAAGATTTATATTCCACAGTGGTAACTTTTTGAAGAGCACTTTACAGATTCTATAATATTTTGAGATCATATTAATTGCTACCTGATTTAATATAAAATCTCAGATTCATTTCAAAGGAAAAAAAAGTTTGTTCAGAGTTATTATGTTTTTATACTTTTGGGGTTGATTCTTTCAATATTTAGCAGCACTTTGAATTTCCCTTTTTTGAAGAACAGTCTTAATAGTATACTTTATCAATGGAACATAAAAAACAAACAAGACATTTTGCAATTACTCCTGAAAAGCTCGCTATTTCTAAATTAATAACAATTGTTTACCAATTTAAATTCCTGTTACAGTTTATACCACTGCTCATGTGTAAATCCATCTCCTTTAGAATGTACCACATCTGACCTAGTCCTATAATGAATATAGTGCCTGTAGTATACAGTGGCTCTGGGTTTCAATAATTTCGTAAAGCTCTTTGAAGATGAAACCGAACGTATTGCGCTCAATTCACTCAAATTCACTTTCTATTTATATTTCGTGGCATTTCATGTTGTAAACCGCTGCCAGTCGTTCAGTTAACTCCTGGTGCCATTAAACGTAAATAATTTCAAAATCGGCAAATGAAAGTTAAAATATTATTTCATTAAATTCCCATTGTAGCATCGATGTCGCTGCGACTCTTCAGGCTATTAATTAAACGAATTAAAATATCATTGTTTTGATAATCTGCGACAACGTGCCAAGTCAAGCTGCTTGGCAAAGAGCTCTTGGAAAGTAATTCAGTTTTGACTGTAATTAAATTTCTACGTGTAGTCTTGCGAGAAAACAATGCAGCAACGCGTCTAGTTTAACACTGTTATTGTTAATTATTAATAACTATCATTGTAATGAAACAAGACTGGCACAGAGCATCATTATGCGAGCGGCGGTATTCGAGTGCATAAAAGAGCTTTCTTTATGAATGAGTTGCTAGCGTGGTCTGTTCTAGTCTCATCTGTTCTTTTCAAACTCTTCTTTTTTTCTGTCGCGGAAAGTTGTGAATGCTTTTCCTGCTTTCGTGACCTTCGCTGCCTCCTTTACTTTATTCTCCTGCCGCTACGTGGCAAACAGTACTTCATGTCGAAGAAAAACTCTGATATAATAATGCATAATGTAATTGTTATGTTTTACGCTGCCTTTTAGTGGTTCAACTTGCAACCCTCTTTTAACTTTCGAACATAGGCAGCCGACTCCCCCCCCCCCGCGTTGTGCCGCCTCACGCTTTTCCTTGCAAGCGTTTAACGCGGCGCGTCCCGTGAATGAAAGCGTGAATCTTTAATCTCGCGGCCCCTCCCGGAGAGCGTTCGGCATCACAATTTCGCATTACACCCGCGCCCAACTTTACTTTTCTTTATTTTACAATTTCGCATTATTACTTGCTTTCAGTCTTGCTCGGCTTTATGTGTCGGGTGGCCGCGAGATTTACGCCGCCACCTTTTCAACCGAAGACGAAGTACTTTGGCGTTATTTTCCTTTTTCAATGCAGGGATGAATGCTGGCTGGGCCCAAACATATACGCACCACTTTTCTAGCTTGTGGAAATTACAAGTTTCGTATCTGCTCGTTTGCATTCTGTGTCTAGTTTCCACGATTGCTTAATTGTCGCTGTTTCTTAAAAAGGATTTCATCAGAGCTGCTGGGCCAGAGAGGGCATAACATGAGCTTTCATATTAGCAGCAATTTTATTAGCATGCTGCGCTCAGTGTGTTTTCATGTTGTAATAACCAGTGGGGAGCATAATATTAATTGCAATGTTGGAAGAAGAGCTCAGTTGTGTACTTTCTCTCGTGGCAGGGTTTTGTATCTAAACAACATAGATGAAACACTGCGCAGCTAATAAAATGGTCGTAAAATTGGCGCCGAATAATTTTACTACTTTAATATACTAGCTGGAGTGCAGAATTGTCTGATGTACCTACCATGGTGGCGGGAAAAAATTCGGTCATCAAACTAAAAGTGCTTTTAATTTGAGCGAAAAAAGTGTGCACGTTTTACAATAACAAAAGATAATTAATTTACACAGTGATTTTTTCTAATTTAAATTTCTATAGTTTATTTGCATATTTTAGACGCAACGCGAAATAATTTGAGGAATTCATTGGTATATATTAAAATTAATTTCTACTCCTTGACATTTCTAGCCAAACAGTAAACTATATGGTGATCTTGGATCAAAAAAATATTATTAATATAAATCCGAGGAAATATTTCTACTAATAAACTTATATATTTTTTTAATGTGCGGTAACTTGTTTACTGTTTCCTTCTGGATCTATTGGAGTAAACAGTTTTTGTCTCACTGCTTCGGTTGATTTTCAACCTCAAAGTTTTTGCCATAAATTCGCGATTTTTTTCCTTCCGCAATCTCGGGCAAATAAAGCCGTAGAAGCGCCTGGTTTTTGCAGAGTGGTTTTCTTGAGTGTTAAAATATCGAATTGGCATAAAATATGGTAATTTTCCTGAAAATTTTACTTCTTGGGAATGAAAATTGATGCAAAAATAGGGTAATAACATTAAAAATTTCTTTCTTAAACTTTGCGGTGTTATATCACAATTGCTCTTGATGAGCACTGAAATGCGAATTTAATTGCATACCTTTGAACTCATGTCCACCCAAAACTTTACACACCTTTTCCGAAATAACATTTTTGAGAAGTTACTACTTGGACGAAATAGCAATTCAACTTAAATACTACCCTGAACATTATTTCAAAATATCTTTAAACGATTTGGGGGATGCAAAATTTCCATTCAAACCTCACTTAAATGATGATTTTACATCAATATATTTTAATCATCTGAATATCTTTCACCTTTAGCATCTTTACACTTCCTTCTTTTCGCATTTCTAATTATACAACCTCATACTATTGATAAATGTCAGAGGTTAACATAGAATTAACATTTTATATTCAATTATAAGAATATCTCTTGACATTTTCGAGTTTTATCCGCTAACAAACATCAATTTATTGACTAATGAGCGCCATTCGTTGAATGCGTTTAAATGCTATTTAAAAGACCATTTGTCCTGCAAAACTTTTCCTCGGCATGACAGTTGATTCTTAATTTTTGCATTTTCGGAACACCGAAAGTGCTTGATCCGCCAACATCCTCCAGCAAACTAAACGTCATTAATCAATGCGGTTGGTTTGCGCCGGGAAAACTTTGCCCGACTGACAGAAGCTGCGGCAATGCTTTCCAGCGGAATATTCACAACTAAATTTCCAGTGGGGAGTCGGTGGGAATTCATGGTTTGAAAGCGTTATTGGCGAAACAAATGATTATTTGAAATGGTTTCGTTTTGTTTCGTGTTCGCGTCGAATTGCAGTTTGCGGACGTATTGCAGATATAGCTAATTGCGCTAATTATGCCTGCATTTAGTGCCTTACTATCTTGACACTCATTCTGCCCGTGACTAATTCAATAATATGCATTGCCCTGATTTTTCTGCAAGAAAATTTAATTCAGGAGCAATCATATGTTGTCATTTGCATTATTGACACCTCTTGGTGCTTTGATCATTGATTTGTTTGCACCTCTGAATTTGTGTAGTTCTTCCATTGCAGCCAAAGTTTGAGTGTGCGCAATCAAAGTTCGCAAGTTCCTCCTGACGCCACCGCCGCATAGTTTGATTAAACGCGACAATTAATTATTAGTTATGCGCCACTACCGTACACAACGACGGATGCACGTATTGGTAATAAATTCAGTGTAATCAATCACCGGTCGCGGCACTTACACGTCGCACGCGCGTCGAATGCGCGAATTTCAAACAAACAAGCCACCTACAGCGCTGATAACGAAAGCGGAAGTGATCGGCCGCCATTGGAGTCAAGGAATGTTGACTGATTACCGGCGGCGCGTTCAATTAAACTTTCTGCCGATGCACAACATGCTTGATAGTTCCCATCTTGACATCGCCACGATTAGCTAAACTCCAAACTCGAACCCATTTGCCAGTAGATGGCAGCAGCGGAGTTTTGCATCTTGTAGGGTGCAATGCTGCCATTTAAGTTGTAAGCTATGCGCTACAAGGATGACGAAGTTTTTGCGGGAAAATCCCACGGATATCGGATAGCGTTGTGGGAGAAAACCATCACCGTTATTGGATGTGCGCACCGCATACTCGTGCCTCGATATTTCATTAATCACAAATTAAGCTAAACACCCCAGTGCATTAATTTATGGCAACGACGCTTTTTTGCCCATTCGGGTGGTAATTTAGAGACGAGCCGGGGTGTTCGGCTTCGCCGCCGCCGCTGTCGATTGTCCTTCGACTTGGAAAGTTGCTGGGGAGTTGCTCCTAATTTAGTGTCACACTATCTGACTCTGATCGAAATTTGGTCTTCAGACAGCTTATACTTCTCTTCAAAGTATTATGTATGTGGAGTTAGGTAAATTTCGGAGATTTTTTTATAGATGAATTTTATGTAGTGAAACTTCAAACAATTTTGAAGCACTGTTTGTTTATAAATTGCTTATATTCAAATGGGTTCCAATAATTATCGCAGAGTTATATGGGGCGTGTTTTTTTTTTTTTTTCCCTCAGAGAACAACACCAGGTTGACACCTTTCAAAGAGTATTTTCGAGAAAACTAAGAAAGTTTTACCGGTCAAATGTGTCACAGGCATCTCCGAAATGTTAGAGATACACTGCAATGGGCACATCATTAAATTTGTATCTAAAATCTTCTGCTTGAGAAAACTTAAGAAGCTTACTTTACAGGTTTCCAAAGGAATTGTAATTATTTTTTATGTGCTTCAAATGCTTCTGTCAAAAATCAGGTTTGAAGAAAATGCACCGTGGCAACCAATTACTTGAAATGGTGGCGTTTTGAAATTAGACTTTCATAAATCTCGAACAGCCAATTAATTATGAATAGATGATTTTTTCCTCCATAGAATCGAAGCTAATTAAATGATTCAAATCTAGACATTACGCGTGAAATTTCTCGATTATGTCCGGAACCAAAGAAAAAACGGGTTATCCTTCCGTATACACCTCGAAATGAATAATTAATTTCCGCGTGTTGCTTCAAGTTTTTCCCAGCTCGCAACTTTTAAGTCCGCTTATTTACTTACCGCGCACACGAGAGGTACTAAGTTATTTTGAAACTTCTTTTTGTGCGTAACTTTTTCAATTATTTTTCTATTAGCTGCTCACCGAAAAGGATGCGTGGCCGTGGCCGGCAGATTCTCGCACTGTGGGTTTACTGATATTATTAATCAAGCATTACGCACGGAAGTACCCCAACTGCACGGAGTAAAGTTTCAAGAGTTTAATCCCGATTAGTAACATTTAATCAATTCATTCATATTATTGAACTTGTTTCAATTACCACCCAGCGCAGGCGACTTTCGTCGAGTTTCTCAGGGCGCACGTGTGTGCGGACTTTTCGACTTACCACTCTTAATCATTTCGAAACGAGCTGGAATATCATGAGTGAAGTCATTAATGTTCGCTTTGCATGTTCACTTCTACCGCAAAACACATAGATTAGTGTCGTAGGTAAAACATGAGAAAATTGATTAAAAGTTGTGAACTACTTGTGATAACTCTAGTGATTACAACCCTCCATTTACGTATCTATAATTTATAATTAGTGGAAAGTTGAAAGGGGAAAAGAAAATTGATATTTAGTTCACATGTTTGCCTTTAATGTTTTTCTACGTTCACTCCTTGCTATGCTTCCATAGATTACTCTCGCGTGGAAATCTAAGCGAATTGATTGCAACTTCTGGCGTACCTTTAATACGTCTGATAAACAAGTTACCTCCACTTGTTACTGTTACATTTCATACATACTGGATTGTTTATTGCATAGATGTGCATTTTCTTCAACCATCTTCCTATCACTTCACATGTTTGCTTGGTGCCATCAATCAAAAGCGTTACACTTACGGAAGAGCAAAGGATAATGAGTGCTCAACACGCACCCATGACTGTTCCCTCCCTCTTTTGCTAATCTTGACGTATTACAAATGTCTGCATAGAATTTGTTTCATAACATGCAAACAAAAGCAAACGCAGCGCTTAAAATGCACGCAACGGGCTGAAATTTGATGAAAGTAAATGACAGCGTCGTCTACGAAATATCACTCGGCAACTGCTTGTCACCAAGATGTCGCTGGTGTTTGTGGCATTATGTTTCATGGGTATTTAATGCGTGTCATACATGCAGATGTACTGTTGTGGCATTTCGGCGCTGCCTTAATCAGGACTATGACAAATGCAGCTTGCATAAGAAACAGGCGCGCGCTTCAGGGGGTGAATGCGCCGGGTTCCAGCAGACCGCGCGAGAAGTCTCAGTTGGTAGCCGAAACACGAAATGCGCATTTCGGCTGCCTTACGCCATCATGCTTGACAAATTAATGAACGAGACTTTGAATCTACAACTAATGACTAGCTCACAGGGTGTTGCTGCATGTGACAAATGTCGGCTGGATGAAAAATCGCATTACGCAAATGGCGTTGACGTGGAACGAGTCGGAACGGGAATGAATGTTAAGAATGAATCAAGAGGTAACTGGCAGAAAAAGCGCTGAATGCGGCGTGACCGATGAATAGCCACCCGGAATGGGAAGATAGTTGTGCTACAAACGGGACTCGTGCCAGAATTATATTCAACAGATGTTCGTTTATGAATTGTAACAAATTGCTACGTTTTGTAGACTGCCCAGTTGACGTTGACATCATCTTTTTCATTGCAAACGAGGATATATATTTAAGGAACGAATATAAAACTCGGGACGGAGGTGAAATTTACAATTCAAAAAGGCGCAATTTATTTGCAGATGGTCACTTCGACAAGGTGGTATAGAGTTTGTTAAGCTGCGCATGCGCCAATTTAAATTTGCCTCGCAATTTTAAAAGCTTTTCGTTACCAAAATTAATTACATTATTTCATTGTCAATTCGGTGAGTAAAAATTTACGTGCATATTCTTAAGTGCAATACATAATGTCACCACCTTCCGAATTCATTTAGAATCTGCGAACATCCATAGGAATGTTGAAAATAGTAAATTTCGAAATCAAACATACAATCAACATACAGAATAAAATAGATTCTTCACAATTGAGCATCAGTCTTGTTTCAGAATAAATGAAACAAGACTGAAGTTGCACTCAACTTTCTTTTTAATTCGTCAACCGTTGATTTCTATCGATAATGATTCAATGCTTATCAGCGACAAAAACTTGTATCAACTCCCGCAACATCTCCGCCTCCAACAAGAAAACAATTAATTACCCAACGGTCGGGTGATTACTCAACGTTATGCAAAACAATGCGACCAATGTCCGCCATCCAACATCAACCATCATGTTGTCCGGCATCCCGAAAGGGTCCCCCCCCCATTCCACCGCTTGTCACGCGATCTTCTCCCCCTTTCCTCCCCGCCCTCGCTCCCCAACGCCTAGAATTTTATGTTGGCTTCTTTCGTAGACGATGGATTTATGTCCAGATAAGGACAGTAGGCATGCAACAAGTACGTAAAGCTAATTGTCATATTTTCCCCAACTGTTTTGTTTGAAACACTTGGTGGATACTGTGCAGTTTGGAATTTTCTGATAAAACGTTGCATGGAAACACGGGGAAGAAGAAAAAATGGAAAATAAAAATGGAACGCCGGATGTGGGCACAACACGAAAACGTGCATGCATGGCCTAAGGAAGGAAAAACTGCCTGATGTGTATTGTGACATATTCGCATTCTCGTTCACATGATAAATTACATCATTATGCGACATCTCTTCTTTTTGGTGCTGTCTTGCCGCGCTATCCGCTTGGGGTTTTCGCTCTATAATATCTGTCGTGTTCATTCTTCATTTCCATACGTTGCCTCTCCTCAGTTTTGACATTTTATGCCCAGGTTTGTTCGGATATTCATTCCAAACATATTTCAGTATTAAATAAATATTAAAATTAATACATTAAACGCCACAATGCACACATTTTATTTATAGTTGTCTTCAAATTTTATCATTCCCGGTGCGTTTTTGTAAAATATTGTAGCGCGACTATCTCATCTAGTACGAATTAATTTTTATCCGCTTTTTGCCGTCGTTAGTGCTTTATTAATTCCTGCTTCGTGTTGTTTAGTTTTTTTAGCGCAAAGTTTTTGGCCGTGGCGAAGGCGAAATCTTGAAGAGATAGTGCAGGAAACTTTTTGCGGCTTGGAGAGGCTTCTTTATCATCCATGTCGGGCAATTATTTTTCCTCGCTCTATGACACCCATCTGGCTTGGCCCTGGCCCTAACGAATCCTCCAGGACACGCCCGATCAGGAGAGAGACTGCTTCGAAATGGTTTACCAAAACGTTTCAATTCTCAATCTTATCCGCGTTTTATTTTCTTGTGGTTCTTTTGTTCTTTTATGTCGACTAACAAACACCGATTGTAAGCACAGCACATCGGTCTATTGAGAGAAGTGGCACTTGCGCGAAGGAAGACTTTTTCCAAAAGTATCACCGTAGTTGAATGGTGTGCTACAATTGTTCTCTCATTTTGGGATAAAATTGAAAAATTATGGGATTATTCGGCTTGAGCTTATTTTCCGTTCGAGAACCAATTTTTGCTTTTAATTGTGAAATGTGTGTTGTGAATGTACCAAAGAGAACTTATTTTCTCTAATTGTATAAAGTATTTGACAATGTACCATGGTGTTGGTTCCCTTCAAAATTCAATATTCTAACATTAAATAAGAGTCTTTCAGAATGATCACTTTTTTTCTCCATGAATTTGCAGTTTTCAACACTTTTTCCGCTCTTTTATGCCAAGTTACAAATACCGATTGCTTGCATCTTTCCGAACTTCTTTGGAAAGAAGTATCGCCGCATCCTTCTTCTCAAATATTACACGATTTATGAGCTATCATGATTCTCCTGGTTTCGAATCGCTACCTTTTTGTACGCCTTCCAACTTGGATCGCACTTGCATATTTCCACGACTCTATCCTTTTGTTGTACTCCGCGGCGCGTCCTCGATCCGGGCAGTTTTTCACCGGCGCACTCGGTTTTCTCGCGACACTTCTCGGCCGCGAGCGTGTAATTTCATTGTGTAAGTGATTCATTTCACGCACGCTTTAGAGCCAACAATAGGGGAATAATAGCGCGCAATTTCACGTGTTAGTGATTTCCCTCAATCGCACGCTGATTTTGTTCTTTTTTCGTGCTTTCCAGCAAACAGGGTTTGTGACTGCGCGCGCGCACCTCCTCACATTTCAATTTAAGCAGCAGCGTTATTTTGCATACCTACTGTTTCTTCGCCTCGCCAAGAATGCGGGCGCGTAGTTGACACGCATTGCTGAATCTTATCTGGATTGCATTTACATGCCGTTTTTGTGCGCTGCTGGAAAAGATACGCAGAGTGTTGCCCGGCATGGTGGGTGATGGATGCGGGAAAACTTTTATTTCACCCAACGCGAGCAAAACAATCAAATACCGCTGTGTTTGGACGCTATGAAAATGAACCGGTGGCGCAAAAAGAGTGTTGCTTTGTGCGAGCTTTTAACCGTTCTGTATAAATTGCGATTCGGGAAATTGACATTCTCGCAACGTCTGCGAGACGTTGACAGAATTTTAATAATCGTCGACCGAGCGCCCCTCGAAGACGAGCAATCTGAAAAGCAGGCCGACTTTTTCATGCAGTCCACATGCGTTCTTTTCCCGCAATTTTTATTCGCGTGGCGACAATGGGACACAGGACGTCACGAGAAAGGTTGTTGCTTCCGTACTCAACCGCGATTTTCAACTCGAATCTCTTAACTTGTAGAATTCCGAGCTTTTCGTGCTTGTGGCGGGCATTCCATGGCAATGAAAACATTGAGGAGGAATTCATGTAGGTGCACAAACACGTGTTTCACGCAAGTATTCATAATGAAAGGAATAATTCCTGTTCTGGCTTCCACCTCCGTTGTTATTCTTCGTTTCCCAACCAATTCTTCCCATGTGGGTCCTCTCCGGTCTAGCTACTTGGCCCGACGAGATATTTCTTTATTTCCTTAAAAAATAATTGAGTTTTTCACCGTATTCAACTGTGGACCTACATTTTTACAGCGCTGAAATTGCGCACTGCCATTACGACCATTCAACGTTATAAAAGCAGCTTCCTTATCAATTACGAATCATAATTTAATCTCTTCTTAGTAGCACACGACGTGAACGCAAGCGTTCTTCGATTTCTTTTTATTGCCGCGGAGGGTCGCATTATTCCGCCACTTCAGCAGATGATTGTCATCAGCGATTATTTTGTTTAATAATTAAAAAAGTTTTACGTTTCTCACAAGTTTCCATGAAGCCTTGGTAGATGAGAGATGAGCATAAAAATTATTAATAACAGCTTGTCTTGCAGAAGATAGACATGCCATAAAACACTCGAAAACAATAAAAACGAGACGTTTACATATTAATAATTGTTTTAATTAATGAGTACAAGGTTTGAAAAAGTGTATGTGCTGACACTTGGGTGGTGAACATGCGATTGTTACACTCGCGCAAGAAGTTTGAATCAATTGCATACACTCGAGGACTACGAGACTGCTAATTAATGGCATATTTGTAAAACACGTTATTTTGTGATTTATTGCGACGTACTATTGTTAGCTTGCACAACACGCGTAATTGTTCAACGGAGTGCAGAGTTAATGTTAATTTACTTGTAAATCGAAGCAAAACGACGCCGGTGTGATAACGAAATAATTCATTAAACGGAAAGCTCGAAGCGACGCAATCAGATTGTAGTTCTATTAGAGTGCAATTCGTAAGTTACTTATTTTACACGCAACAACAATTTTGTTATTTAATAGTGCAGTCATTAAGCCCCTAATTGTTATTCTGTAATCGGAGTGTTGCTTCATTAATGTTTACACACCTAGCATTTAGTTTCTACTTTTTACATTTACAAGCATTGGGGCTATTCTGCAATGAAAGTTAATTATTTCGATTTCGGCAAGAATAGTCTATGTATAGACCACCCACCACTGCTTCTGAAAATATTCCCTTCAAAGTGCGTACGACCACTTCCTCCAAAAAGTTGGCGTACACGGTAAATTCCTTTGATATATTACCGTCTTTCTCCATCCAAACAATCCAAGCTAACTGAAAATAACCATCTAGCGCTGGCCGAAATTGAAACGTTTAGAGAAATATTGCAGAGGTGCGAGGCAAGGTAATCTCTTGCGAAGTGAAGAAGTACGGATGCAATCTTGGCGAAACCTGACACGCGCTTTTTCACACGCAAAACTTGTGAATAATAAATAAAGCGAACGAGCGTAAAAGATTACAGCTGGGGGTGCGATGAATGCCAAAATAGAAGATCATACAAATGACGGAGAGATTTTCGTATTACAGAAGAAATCGACATTTTTCGATGTATTTTGATGTTAATGATTTGCATTGTTCTTGATTAAACAAAATTATTTCAGAGAAGAAAGACTACGTGGCATAATATGGCTTAGTTATTCGGCATGTTATCATGTAATATAAACAATACTACACTGGCATTGCAAATATTTTCAACGTTTGTAAGGGTTACATACACGCGATACGTTAAGGAAGTATGCCAGTGAAATATTACAAGGTCTTGTTGTTATCAGAAATGTTTATTGAATTTCCAACCAGCTAGTGAATTCTAAACCCACAATGTTTGTTCCAGGCATGAGATATCAAGTGTCGCCGAAAGCATATCAGCCGCAACGAGCCAAAAACCGTGCATCTGTTTGGAATGAAAGTGGCGCAGGTGGTATTATCGTTCATTCGAGTATACTAACTTTGGAGAGATCATCATCACACGTAATATTATCAGTGAGTGCATCGCCCAAATCGAAGGCGGACAGTGTCAACTGTCTACAGCGTCACTGATACTGACAACCATAGTGAAATCCTCGCTTGGTGTCGAATATCACTGCGCATATCATGTCGAGTTGACATCGTTGCAGGCTAAGGTTTTTTCCTGGTCGTGCATGCACCGTGCCGTAGAACGATCGGTAATGATTTTTAGTGAGTAGGCGATTAATTGAAATCTGTGCAGTGCGTGCGCGCGTCTCGCAAGAAGAAGATTGGACATCTAGGGATCTGAATTGACGTAGATTAGTGTCGGTGTATCATCATGGGGATTCTTACAAGGAAGCGTTCTTTCTTGATCAAACTAGTTGTGGTGATTTCCACCGCTTGGTTCACGATAGCATTCCTGCTCTACTCGGAGAATCAGAGTGATGCCATTGCGTTGCCTCTGCAACAGGCACCAGGAAACATTCCACAGCAAGCGATTGAGATTGTGGTGGATGAGAATGACCTGCCCAGGGAGGAAGTGTTTCCGAAGGTGCAGAGGGAAAAAGAGTTTGAGCCCGCTAATGTGATCATGGCTCCTGATGATGGGAACGCTGGGGAGATGGGAAAACCCGTAATACTGCCCAAGAAGCTACCAGGTAAGGAGTTGGTTGATTTTGATTGATTTTTGTTTTAGCGGGAATTGGTTTTAACTGCTAACTCGTAAATACAAGCGTGGGAAGAGAGGGGGATATTTTGTAGACGTCTCTTGCGGTTTGGTCGAGGCATCTCCATGACGCAAACCCCCACGGCTGCGGTTTGACTACTATCAGACCTAATACCCGGGTGTTGGAAGCAATTTTCTTCTACTAGAGTTTCAGGTTGATATACTGAGGCTTTTAAAATCTAGCAAGAAAATTACCCTACGTTTCGAATTATACTATGGAATATGGCACACATGATACAAGTATTTTCTTCTTTGAAATCAATTAATTGGTAGCTATCTGTTTGGTCCTTAGCGATAAGCAGCATTTCGTTCAAATTGATTTCATTCCGCGAGACTCGGCATAAGTTTGAAATAAAGTTAATACATCTGGGATATCAACATCCTTACCAGGCTACGAAGTCATCTCGAAGTCACTTATTCCTCGCTAGGACACTAGCTCGTAGCCGACGAAGCATTACAGAGCACGGATGTGGCAGGAAAGCGAAATTTTCATTTGCATTTTGATTAGGTCCACAAGTCGAAGACGACCATCCTTTTATTCAAGTTTCAAGTTTTCAGTCTTGAACCCTTTTTCTTATTTCCTTATGTTTTTCGTTGATTTGTTGAATTGTGCTCGCGGGCTACCATACCAAGCCATTAATTAAAACTCTTGTTGCAGTGGAGGTCAAAAAGATGGTGGATGATGGCTGGTTGAAGAATGCGTTTAATCAGTACGCCAGTGATATGATCAGCGTGCATCGAAGCCTGCCAGATCCTCGTGATGAATGGTGAGTCTAATTTCTTTTCCTTAATTTTAGGGATGTGTTGATTTAACCGTTTGCTACATCCTGAAGTCGTGGTCTTGTAACTGGTACCAAGCATCTCATTTCTGGCAAGAGCCTGCTGGAAACTTTGACTCTGAGCCTTGATCTGAATACAGCTGGGGATGCGCGTAGATTACCAGCACTAAAAAGGGTAGATTGTGGCAGAATTTGTATTTTATCCTAATTGGGCGAGCTCTTCCTCGTAGGACTGCATGCTTGGCGGGTTTCCAGAAAGACCCAGCTTCAAATTCAGCACCATACGTTAGCGTGGAAAATCCCGGTTACCTTTTGATCTTGGGCATTAAGCCGGAGCTTTTTGCGTGAACCATGTGCTTCTATGGTCATCTATTTTGCCATCGTGGACTGTAGCGAGAGTTTCAAGGTCTATGCTCCTGAAACGGTAGCACATGACATGGATGTAGTTTCAGCTCGAAACTTCACCTCCGATCCTTTCGCTCTATTAGATATATACTCTTATTCCAATTGCGCTTCGACAAGAAGTCGCATTAGGTGAAGCGTTCGCAGGCGATGGCGTCTCGGGCAGCCGCAGGCGGTTTATCCTTTCTCCGCCACCGTGGATTCCCCACCCTGCAGCGGGCGAAACTTTCTCGAGTTTATCTAACTAACCCAACTGCGCTCGTCTGCTTACGTACCTACTATTCTTGCATATTTCCATTTTATCATATTAACAAGTATGCGTGCGAGTGTTGAATTTGAATTCTACTTCGATTACAAGCGCCCGCCTCGCTCGGCGGCGTTGCTTAATCTAGCATTTCGAAATTGTTGTGAATGTGCGAATATGCTTTAATCGAATTTGTTTGAAGAGTTTTGAATGTTTGTTCGGGGCAACTTGTCGGAAGCTTAATGAACTCAAAGCCCTGCGGTGGTCTTAAATCTTTTCGGAGAGTAAATGAAATGAAAACAGAAGTTCTAGTTATAAAACAATGAGCATTTTTTAAAGGACCGCCCGACATCTCGCATCTTGTCAGGATTACAATTTTCAGCTTACAATATAACTACGAAATGTAACTTTCTGGGACTTATACCTGAAACTTGATTGGGAAACAACCACATTTCATTACTATGTCCAGTTATTTTCTGCAATTTATTTGAAAACAGCACCCTGTGAATGACATTGCGAGCTTTCTAAACTCTGTATGGTATTGCTTTGTGGTCGTAGAGTTACACCAGGTCTCTTTGAAACACACGAGTTTCTAGTGTTTCGTGTGCTTAATTAAAAATCTCTTTCATCGAGAGTTGAGCTCCATGTTGCCAGGACCTGTTCATGTTGTACTTATCTCAACTCGTACTCATTTCTTGCACAATTTTCTCACTTGCTTAATGTAGCTGGTTGCAATTGTGGCGTCATCACCCAGGATTTTATTTATTCTTAGTCTTGAAAACATTTCCATACAGCTGTTGATTCCGGTAGTTCTAATGTTTGCACACCTAATCTGCGCTGGTGAATTTGTGTACATTTTGCGTTGCACGCGTAAATAAAGCGATGCGACATTCCTATATCATCGTAGCACCACTGTAGAATGCACATAAAACATCTCGGTGCGGAGTGCATTGTTTCGTCGTTAAAAGAATGCGAGGGATAATGCTGGCCTTTGCAACATTGGCGCCCTTTTATTAGACAGATACTCCTGTTGCTATGCACATGACTCTATACGTCCAAAAGCACGCGCATGGTGTTTTAACATTTTCTGAAATTGGGATACATGATTTTAGACGCCGACCGCCTCCTGTTTATCGGCGTAGCAGTAGCTTTAAACCTATCAGAGGTCCACTCTAGGGTTGCGTAGTGCTTTACCCAGTGACACAGCGCAACGCCATGGGAAAAACTGCATATTATGTGCCGGCGCATACGACACGAGCGTAATACTGTTACAGTGGCTTTTGTGCCCGAAAGGGCATGTCCCGTGCGCATTCTACCCACCCATCCACTTTCCAACATTGAGCCACTTGGCTCATTTTTTTCATTTTGTACCTGTGCACATGTCGCATGCGGCATACACGTCCGGTAAATGATTTCACAAACGCGAATAACACACGGCTGTTACTGCAATATGTGACGCATCGTGCTTTAATTAATTCCACCGACCAGAGGACCTGGGCAGGGTTTAGAGTATAGTATCTGAACTTGCATTCCATTATGAAGTCATAAACGGGATGCGTTGAATTACCGGCTTCCTTGGTGAGTTGAAAGAACCCGGTTGTTAAAATCGCCATTGCGGGACTTTTACGCCTGGTTAATTCGCGATATTCTACACCAGTGCAGTAAGTTTCCCACCAAGTTGGAAGAAACACCCTTTGTCTGTTTAGTGCCTGGTTAGAAAGAAAAGAGGCTACTTAGCTCGGCTGTAGCTGTTAGCTGGAAATACGTTATGTCGTACTTTCGATGGTTGTTTGACCAACTCGTGCTCTCCGCAAACATAAATTCAACTTGTTAAATAATTCACATGTACTTTCGGCGTAATAATGCAAATAAACAGTGCAGATAGAGTAAACTGCGTCACTTTCGCGCAATAAGCATGAAATGATTAATTGAACGAATTAATTCCATGAAAGAATGGGAACTAGCAACTGAGGAACTTTGAAAATTCTCGCAACTTTTTGCTTCATTAGCATTACATTTTCTAAGCCCTTCGCGGAATTGATGTATTATTACATTGACTCACTGGAGGGATTTTCATGCGGGTTTTGCAACATGATTCGTTGGCGCTTTTATCTCGATTTTGGACGCGTGCTGGAATAAAGTGATCGCTCTTAAGCGCGGGTGGAGGTGAAGATGGTAATGGAGGTGTGAGTGATGCAGGTAGGCTTTACTGCTTCAAGTAGATGGCATTGGCTCCCATTGTGCGCATAATTTCGCTCTTGAAGTGCTTCTCGAATTCCCACTTGAATTTCGCCAGCGTCTTTTCACTTGCACTAAGGAACCAAGTGCCATTCTAACCCACGCAGATGATATTCAAACACACGAAGCGTACTATTTTCCCCCAGTGGCCTGAGAGTCACTTCGGACTAACTCTTCTCGCTCTCGTGCGTTTATTAATCGAGATTATTAATAATTGACACAGAGTATTAATGCTCACACGTCATTTGCGCCAGATTGTGATTACGTTCACGTCAAGCTGTGTGTTGACCTCGGCTTTGAATTTTATCGGCTTACAGGCATATGTTCCATGTGCGGTAACAAACATCCGTTTGATACGGGGGGAGGCGGCATTCCACTCAAGGAGCAACAGCAAAACTCCTTGCTGCGATTGCAACCATCAGCGTCAAAGTTTTGTTGACGTATGATGGCATCGCGCGCACAGTCCGACACCAACGCCTTGTTTTGTTTCGATTTACGAGCACGATCAAACCTATAACGGATCGTTAAATTTACTTACTAAATTAGAACATTTACGACGCAATTAAAGTTCGCAGCTTACTTCCTACGAGCGTGCCGGGCGCCAACACACAACTTGGATTGATGCTCATCGTCGACAACCAAGTGTTTTCCTCGCAAATAAATCTAACAAACGAATTTGTCACCGAAATCGATTTGTATCGATTAGGCAGCGTCCTCGAGGCTTCTCGCATCTCTCGTGTGAAAACCCTTCGAAGTAATAGGGGATAATGGGGATATAATGGGGATAAATTTAAAAGCAGGCGCGACGCAAATACACAAACACAAATAACTCGACTCTCTGCCGCCGGCACGGCAGAGGAAACGGATTGTAATGAGCCATCGATACATTTATTGGCGCCATGCGTTGGACTCGGACACTTCCAAATCCAGCTCTATTTTCACTTGCTAGGCACGCTTCTGCCGATGCACGTCCGGCGAACGAATTTCATTTTCAACTTCACGACTTAAACGCGTAAAGCCTGACACAAATTGAGCAACTGTGTCCGACTGCGTTCGAGAAAGAAATAAAATAAATGCCATGCAGAAGATTAAAGTGTAAAGGGATGGGGATACCGAATTGAATTGACATTCCTTCGATTGCAGGCGAATTCGTAAACGAATTCAAAACATCGCACTCCGGTTTAACGAATTGAGGTGAATGAATGCTGGTGTCGGGCGGAGGCTTGGAGGAGTGATTGAGCTCACTAATTCCCGGCTGGAGTTCAAAGTTTCCAGTGCTTTTCTCTTCCATCGCCTTGACTCTCGAAAATCTTGGGTGGAAACAATGCTGAGATGGAAAGGTCATTACCATGTTACGAGGCTACGTTGTTCTCAACACTCCTCCGCCTCTCACCCCAAGGTGGTTAATTCAGATATTTTCAATCAGTGTGCATCACTTCATCGGTAATCTACGGATTAATGTCGTAGAAGTCAGAAGATACAATTTGAAAGTAAACAAGTCAATAAGTCATGTATTGGAAGTAACTTGATTTGAATTTGTAAATTTTTTTAAATGTCATGCATGTTTTAAAATATGTTCGATCTCATTAAAATTTCTTCAAAATTTGAGCGGTAAGTGAGACATCATAAAACGCATTTGTGTTTTTTGTGCGACTTTTTACATTTTTCTGTGAACATTTTGGGGCTACGCTTTACTGTTTAGGCAAATGGATGCGTGCGTGGTGAAATGACAAGCGGCCACATGGACGCCGGGGGGCGGCACAATAGCGCTCCTCGGACCCTGGCTACGGCTCGTTCGTCGATGTGGTCGTGTTGATTCTGTGCAGATTTTACTGCTGGAAACTTAATTACGCGGTAGAAGGGTTAAATTGTTGCAATTTGAGAGCAGCCCGCGTCCCGGGATTTTATGGAGGAAATTATGTAATTCGATGTTCGTTCGCTCGCGAATATTTAGCCGACTTGGTTTGGCATTACTCGAAGCAATAATTATCAACCATTCATATTCAAGTAACAATATTTCCCTTTCTTGTTGCATTTGTGAAAGAGTTTTGTTAGAAAAGTCTTAGGACACCGTTGACGTTTAGCAGAATCGATCTCCGATATTAGATACACGTTCAATCAACGTCAACGAAATGATGCTCCCACTATCGGTGGGGACATCCACATGAGCGTAAGCAAAGCAATGCCAATCACCACCGTCCAGCAACATCATCATAGCGACTGCGGGTGATGTTTATTGATGACGGCTGTATCGCAGATAGACCGGAAAGAGCACTTCGATGATTGACGCTTCGGCGGCGATGAAAAGCGAAAGCATCAGCGGCAAAGCATCGAAGATCGAACGATTCGTTAAAAATAACATGTCGTCGGGCGAGTGCAGGCGAAAAAAAATCGTCGAGCGTCATTGTATAGTATGCTTGACGCCGTTGACGCCACTCAAGGCGCCATCTTGAAAGCACACAGTTCAAGCATTCAGCGAAGACTGGATCGTGGTGTTTTTTTTTTTTTTTTTAGATGCTTTGCAAAAATTGTGGGATCAAATCCTTCCATGTTCTCCATTCACGCTGAAGACTGTCATCTGTGATTAACAGCAGCAGCCGAGCTGCAGCAATATACCATCGAGCTTGATGCGGTTTGGATGGCGCCAGAATTTATACGCCTATTACTCGATGAGTCATCACTTAATTAATCAATCATGGGAAATTGCTCCATTCTCTTCATATTGTTCACTGGAAGGTGCTGCTGTGCGCTGCAGCCGGAATCCAAAATTGCAGCTTCATCATAATTCGCCGAAATTTCGGCTTCATTTACTACTTTACTATTCCTTCATTACCTCAGAATCAAGCATCTATACACCATTCTTGGTGCCGTTTTTATAATCAACCTAGTTCTTCCATTTGATCGCATCTCAGTGTACAATTTGTTTACAACCGAAGGTATATTCGGAAACGCGGTTTATCACCGAGTGGAAAACCACTGGGAAGGTCCCTACACAAATTAACCCCATTTCTAGCTCGAGATTACTAAGTGTAGCACACAAATCGCACGCTTCCTTTGCTGCAGAAGTGGTTGTGTGGGCATAGTGGGACTCGCCGGGTTGTTAGCTGAGCTATCATGGCCACGGTCGCGCGCCTGGCGACGAGGGTGAGCTGTGGCAGGAACATCGGGTTCGTGGCGATGATTAGGATCGCCGGCAGGTCGGAATGAGATTGGGGCAACCGCTGCGAGCTCTGGGATGAGTGTTTCTTAACCATCTATCGCTTGCTGCGCACCATGCTTTCCCTATTTGCCGAACGTCGTCTCCGATATTTCCTCATTATACACGCTAATTAAGCCGGTCAGTCGAAAGCTTATAAAGTTGGAATCAAATTTAGTAGCTATTGTTCCTTAACTGATCGGATTAAATTCACATAAATGATTGCTATTTGAGATTTTCCTGATGGCATTCTGATGGTCATTGAAAAGGATAGGTTATAACATTTTCTTCATTTGGTTAGTTCATAGAGATTGATTTAAATATGAAATTTTGCATTGTGAGAAGTTTAATGTAGTTGAGATTTATTGTCCTTAATCTTCCCAAACTTCGGCCAATGCAAAAAGGAAGAGATCCAACGTTTAAAGTTAAAAAATACCAAATTAAATTTGATTGCCTCTTAAAAAAGAAGAGGCAAAATCTTTGGAATAAAACCCCAAGTCACCACGGCTTATTTTTTCGCAGAGAATTTGTATAAGACATCTTCAAGTTTCCCATTCTCCAAATTTCGGCTTGTTATGCAAATTAGCGCACCTTATTTATGTTTATTTCACGTTTCGCGCATCCCCGAATCTTTCACCCACTCCTAACCGCGCCTTATAGTAATATCAGCACTAACTTTTTACGTGTTTCCATTTACAATTTACTACTGCACTCAGCGACCGGCACTGCTGAAAATGACACCCGGCGACAATAACGATCTCGGTCTCACCTACCCCAACCTTCTCGGCGGGCATAACAATAAAAGCCCGCGCGCTTTAGGTACATCCTCATTCGTATTTTTGCTTTTTGCTGGTTTCGCTTTTAAATCGCGAGCGCGCGAGTCGTTGGCTTTTATGCGCGCCTCGACTGCATTGCATTCGCGGCCGCCGCCGCGTTGCTTCAAGTGTAACGCACGTACGCTCCAACATGCCGCCACTGCCTCCGTGTTAGACACAGACAGGGGAAGTTGTACAACTGCACTCGTTCGCTGTCCAGCACGTCCGCGAGGAAACTTTACGTCTTTATTGTCTCCTCTTGCGATTCTCGATTTTTATAGATATTCTCAGCGCTGGCGAGGGTAAAACTTGCAGATGGTAGCGGTGACTTGGTATCGGTGAAGTTTGACGGTGATCTACCGCGAACGGGTGGATGACTCGCGCGGAATACAAAGGATTTTTGGTGAGGACTGTAAAGTTTATGAGGATTGGAGTGGGTGGGCGATGAGCGTGAAGACTACGGAATTGTTGACAGACGAAGAGGGTGCTAAAATTAGGCGGTTGTTATCCGGGAGATATCAAATATCATTCAACAGTTGTTGACGTTTCATAAAGATGGTGAGAAATAGCTAGGTTGTTTAAACAAACCCACAAAATAGAGAAAAAATAAAGTGAATGAAATTCGCTCGAATTTCCTGGCTAAGTATTAATTTAAAATAACTAAATTTGAGGATATCTCGAAATTTTTACATTTGTACCACAATTATTTGAGATCACAATTTACGACTGATTCAATTGTCTTACTTGGTCTTACTGTTATCACATTAATTTCTATGAGATAAATTCTGGCTGTGCGAATTCTAGATATAAATCAAGCTGTTTACAAAGATACCAAATTCCATGAAAAATCAGCACAAAATAAAATCCGCAGAAACATGGCAGCCCAACAAGACGAAAGTCTCTGTAACAATTCTGATACGTTGTTAAACGTATTGTGCTTATGTCGGCAAGTCTGAGGGTTTAGATGTCAATACCCATAACTACAGATATCCACTGAGTGTAACGTGTGGGTTCGTAAATTTTCCGGGACTCCTCTACGTACCTCCTCTATCGCTCACGTCAAATTCGCCAGGTTATATTCAGAGATGGAATGTTGCATCTCGACCGGAAGCAAAATTTTCAACTCACAGCTGTGGGAAGCACTTACTATGCCGCCCCCCGACATTGTCTCCTGGTGTTGTGCGAATTTTTCGCCCTTGTCGTCGATTTTCGTCAGTCATCCTCGACGCGAGTCGAATGCGAGTCACCCAATCGGGGGCACACACGTGTGAGGGAAGCAATAACGCGTCGTGTCGGCACCGCCGCCGAAAGAAATCGAACATAAACATCATAAGCTTTTCCTTGCGCTGGGGACGTGCACATCGGGTGGCGATTTTTCATCACTTTTGTACACGTAGCTGAAGCATATTCTTGTTCGGCTCGTTACACGATTGAATTTTATATACACGAGAAATTACGTGGCGAGAAAGAAATTGGTCTCGATTTGTTACAGGCGTATATTTTCGGCGTTAAGTGCAAGCATTTTTTGAGATTTTAGATAAATTCAGCGTCATGAGATGTGTGTTGATAGCTTTGGCTGTTTGACACGCCGCTTCTGGAAGCTTGGCATAGAAGGATTTTTCACATTGTAGCGTTTTTCATTTCCTTGATGTGAAAATATGAAGTTGGGCCAATATGTGTGAGGCGCGCTCTTCTTCGTGCGCTGCAGACATTAACTCCTGAGTATTCAAGCGTCAGGATGATTTTATTCAACATGGTGAATACACGTTGTTAGTGTTCCTGACTAATAGTGAGTAATCCATAAAATACGCAAAATAGAAATTTACGAGCCACTTTAAAGGCGGCAAACGTTTTAACAAGGAAAGATCGCACGGTGTTTAGCACGCGACAATTCTTTCTTCTGCCTTGACACCCCATTTGACTAATCGTTTAATTTCATTTATACGGAATGTTGCCTACGAGGGCGGCGGCATTTGTGGTGATCTTTTCGTTTCCACCTCACTACCTTATTTTGCCATCTGGTTGGCGCATGGTATGTTTGAAAATAAAACACTCCGCTTCCTTGCAAATCACAAACGGGGTGCGCTTGCGCTCGATTTGCATAATTCGCCCATCAATGCCGAAAGTCTCACAGCCCGAATACGTAACAACATGCAACGGCTACGCGACATTCGACCGCGTCGGGGGATGAGAGGCGATTGGCTTTGGGGCAGAAGATTTATGCGGTGGCGTTAGCTCTCGCCGATCTGTCTTGCGGCGACGCTGCCGTCACGGAAGACCAGGATCGCACGTAATGGCTTGGGAGTTAGTTGTCAAATAATTAGTTACATTTGTTACTTGTGTTTTACAAAGAAAAAGATATTGTTTGATCGGATTGGTGCAATTTATGAGGAAAGGAAATATTAATTGTTTTTGTTTCTATTTTTAAGGAGTGGGGATGGTTGTATTTTGCAATCGTCCAAACGTTACCAGCTGACTCCGTGAAGCCCTGGGAATGACTAGAAAGAAACTGGCAGGACATGTCTTGATCAAGTTATGAATTTTAATTCAAAAGACCACTTGTTCCCAATTTTATTGGAGTACATTTGGGAGTTATTTAACAGACTTTGTTCCAGCTTGAACAAGACTGCATTATGCTTTCAGTACTTTCATCTCTTAGCCCGCCGGATTTGTCATAACTTGTTCACATTAATAGCGCAACAGCAAACAGCGGTGGCGGCAGCGGCTTTTGCAAACTCCGCGTTTCCAACTCGTTCTGCCTGTTTTTCATCCTGCGTTCGGTACTCCGTTCGGATTTCTTTGAAGCCCTAGCGTGCACGTACATCGCACGCCTTTTGCATTTCCCCTCGTGTGTACACGCCCGGAATAACTCGGCTCCAAATTAGCCGTAATTACGCAGTGCCATGAGATGTTCCCGTTTTTCGCGAGACGCTAAGCCGGCCTGCCATACGCTCGTTCCGCGACGCTGATTAGCTTTTATTAAGGGCGATTTCCATGCATTAGACATATTAAGAAACATCATAAAATTCGTATCAATTGCTAGTCTGGGTGCCGAAAAGCAATGTCAACTTGATGTAATAATCCAAGTAGGTCCAGATAATAAGCGCACGTTATGTTGCGCAGAACTTATCTGTGTTTACGTTGTCTTATAAAGCACGTCAGATTTTATTTGGCGCATTACTTTTTATATTTTATTAGATTAATACTAAGTTACGAGTTATTTCAATTTGGTTAATTATTTTTTTGTTCGCAGGTGTCGCACTGAAGTCAAATACCTGTCCCATCTCCCGCGCACTTCAGTCATCATCTGTTTCCACAACGAGGCATGGTCAGTACTTCTTAGGACTGTACATTCTGTCCTAGATAGGTCCCCGGCACATCTTATAAAAGAAATAATCCTCGTCGATGATTACTCTGACATGAACCACTTGAAAGAGCAACTGGTTCAATACTTTGCGGACGAACCAAAGGTGAAGATTGTACGAGCCCAAAAACGTGAGGGACTTATCCGAGCACGTCTCTTGGGTGCTCGTCACGCAACCGGGGAGGTTTTGACTTATCTGGACTCTCACTGCGAATGCACCGTCGGATGGCTGGAACCACTTCTGGACCGGATTGCGCGGAACTCCACAACCGTGGTGTGTCCCGTGATAGACGTCATTGATGATACTACGTTAGAGTATCATTATCGTGATTCTGGCGGAGTTAATGTCGGTGGATTCGATTGGAACCTCCAGTTTAATTGGCATGCTGTCCCTGCTCATGAAAAAGCTCGCCATAAGAACAGTGCCGAACCAGTGTGGAGTCCCACAATGGCTGGAGGTCTATTCAGCATTGATAAGGTGAGCGAAGACTTCCATTAAAGATTACCGACACACATTCGGGGACATTGAAATGATTAGCATATGCTATAATTAGACCAAGAGATAATGCCCAGTGGTACGTCGAAGCATATAAACTCTGCGTTTTATTCTCAGCCAGAACTGGGCTCGGATGTTATCCAGCCGACGTGTTTGTTTAGCTGTACTTGTGACACTCCTATTTTTCCACTTAATTTGCGCCACGGGCCAAATGTGCGTATGCCCACCGCCCGGGCATGCCGCTTTATGGCTATAAAAGCGATATCCTCTAATGGGATAATGCCGACGTATCCTTTCCCGTGGCGCCTATTCATTCGTTGCCAATTCGTTTAACGTGCTTGCTCGACGCCTCTGCAATTTCTTTGCACGGTCTTGGGAAATATCGCGAACAACCGAGGCGGGAGGACAGCAACGCAATGGAAGTGCATCATTAATTGCATTGAATTCAGCGAATTACCCATTCGATTGCCACTTTTTTAGTTTCAGGCTGTTTGCCATTAAACAGTGTCGAGTTGGAATGGTAGTGGTCGTGTTGCGGAAAGTCTGCAAACGGTTTTCGGCGAACTGCCCCGCAGCGGTCGTGTCGCACCTCGCTCGCGTCGCGCCTGGGCTCATTACACTTGTCGAAATCCCCGCCGGGCTTAATTACACCCGTACAAGTACTGCTCTTCATCTCCAACATGCCTGCACAGACATACCTACAACACCCAGGTGATATACAGTGTGTTCGCGGCGTCACCCAATTTCTTTCACTGGTGGAAGTTGCAACTTTATTACATCGTTGCTTGTTGGCAGTTATTATTGACATGGCGGACAAACAATATTTGCATGAGCTTATTTTAGTAGTTAGGGTCGTGCTGTATTACAACGTGGGAGCTTAGGGTGGGTATCATAAGGATACGCGATTTAAAACACACCTATCCTCTCACCGCTTTCGCGTGTTTGAAATGTAATAATTATTTCGCACATGTTTGCGTCGCGAGCGCTTCTAGTTTTAGAGGGATGCGTTGTGCTGCGAATGTCTAATTGTGTGCCTAGGGGCTTTTCGTCAGTGCAAGTAATTATTTCCGAAATTCGGGAACATTGCATGAACTTTTCTAGATGTGGCATTTGTGCCCCGAGAAGGGTTTGATTCGGTGAAGGCAATTTCTGTCCGAAGTTAATTATAATTTAAAAGCAGGCTCATGTGATTCGATGTTGTATGTAAAACTAGACATATCACATGGTATACTTGCTATGGTGACCAGGCTAGGCTGGAGATTAATTCGACATATGTAGGTAATATGTCAAACGTATTCGAGAAGCTTCAAAGTTTGCTACTCGTACAATGTGTTTGTTAATTAATGTTAAGTGCGCGCATGAAATGTGGTTTTTGATTGAGAATTACACGTGCGTATGTCCACCCTCGCTACGGGTACTAGATTATGCGAAATTAAATTTATCATTTAGTGCGCAACGTTGCAAACTCCCTACAATATATTGTGGGAATTTGCAGCAAATCGCGTTTGCTGCTAATTCAAGCCTGCAGCGAAGTTTTTCTCTCCCCACTGTAAAGTAAAATTATTCCTTTCACTTCCGTATTTTCTATAGCTCTGCACTGGTTTGTAATGGCAGCAACTTTTTCCTTGAAAATTATGTGCCATATGCGAGTACTTGTCAATTTTTCATTTCTTTTCAATTTGCTCTCAGGTGGTGGTCCACCATCCGACCGTTATGATTCAGCTGCAGTACATCATAATAGATATGAGCAGGTCAAGGAACGAGGCAGACCTACAACGCGTTCGTCAGGTGTGAACGCGTTGTGGATATTCGACAAAAGAAAGTTGGAGGCACTGCTTCCCCTGGATCCGTAATCCTATGCCATTGAAAACGCGTTTCGCGGAATGGATGAATTTATTGCCGAAAGTTTGCAAAGCCGCATGGTGGCGGAATGACTTTATATTTAGGACCTTTGCTTCAGCATCGTCGTCGCGGAATAGTTTCCAGCTTTTATTCTCGAATGCTCTATTTATCTTTGGATTTTCTGCCATGTTTAATTCCTTGCGTCCTTTGCCCTCGCATTCTTGTCATGCAGTCGTGCGTTGCTTCAGGGAGTAGTAAAATATCGCATAGTTTCCAGCTTCGGGAACGTCGAAATTCGTTGCCGCTTCGATTTCGATACGACGAAGGCGATGTTTACATTCCAGGCATTTTGCAAGCTAGGATATATTTCATTAATAGGAATATTTAGTGACGGGCAAGCAGGTTTAATAGATTTTGTCCCTGCTGTGCGACTGCCATTTATTCGCGTACTGCAGATAATGCGAATTTATTAAATTATTTGCTGTCCGGGACTCCCAGCGGTGTGTCCGATAATGCAGTACGCTACAGTTTTATCATGCTAATGTTGGGGATGAGTCCAAAGGAGAGGAGGGTATGTGAAGCATATCATTAATTTGCGTATCCGTCCGTCTGTTGTCGGGAACAAATATGAAATTTTGATCATAGCAATGACCAAATTTAGACTTAACGGAGGACACCGGGCAGGGCAACCCACGAACACAATGAGGATTTGAGGGAGATGAAGGACACATTCCTGTTCTGACAGAATAATTAAAGATTTTGCAGATAGAGGATGACAATTTGACATGGCGTACTCCAGATTAACTATTTTAGAAATAACAAAACCTTCTAATTTGATTAATTTAATTAATATTTACAAATTAATTTTCTATTTAAGAAATTCTTTGAGCGACTTGGCACCTATGATAGTGGTTTTGATATCTGGGGAGGTGAAAACCTGGAGCTTTCCTTCAAGACCTGGATGTGTGGGGGTACACTGGAGATTGTCCCCTGCTCCCACGTGGGCCACATCTTCCGCAAGCGCTCGCCGTACAAATGGCGCACAGGAGTAAATGTACTCCGTCGCAATTCTGTTCGTTTGAGCGAGGTGTGGTTAGATGACTACGCCAAATATTACTACCGTCGAATTGGTAACGACAAGGGTGACTTCGGAGACGTTAGCGAGCGTCGTGCGCTGCGCCAGAATCTCGGTTGCAAAAGCTTTAAATGGTATCTGGACAACATCTACCCGGAGCTGTTCATTCCAGGCGATGCCGTTGCCAATGGAGAGGTAAGCTTTTCATTCTCTGATCATCGGCTGATTACCTTCAGTCTGGCGTATGCCAAACTTATCTCATATTCGGATGCGGGCTGTGCAAGACGTGAATTAACGCATTGAATGTCATTTACACTGCAAATTTCTGTGATCTTTGATTCATGTCATCGAATGAGTATGCCCTTCGATGCGAGGCAATGAAGAACACGCTTTTTCAGGCGAATCTGGCACGTCTGCCATTACATGGCGCGGCACGTTGTCCCGTGAGGTCTCATTGTGAACGTCGCGCACATTCGTAACATCGAGGTCGTCGAGGCGGGTGTCGCATGCTTAATGCTGTTCAGTACACGCGGGGCTTACGCAAACGAGGACTTCTGATTGCACAAAGATTTCGGTTTTTTATTGGAACAATTGAATACAATATAGTGTCATTCCGCTTTTTACGCTCAATTTTTGCGTGCAAAATTATGCAAATTGATTTGTTTTAATGAAGTTGAAAAGTGAAATTTAATTTAATCCAGTTAATTAAGAAACTTTTTAGATCTTTTTTTGTTTCATCTGGCACAGTTCTTAGTCTCAGCAGATTTGACTAATTTATTATTTCAACATATTTTCAAGCAGGATATTTGGTCCCATTTTTGGTTCTTAGGCGATAATGGAGCTGCACCTTGGGAGTTTCCTCCTAACAATGAAATACCATTTAAATATGTGTGATGTTTTCTAGGTACGAAATCTTGGCTTTGGTGGCAAGACGTGCTTAGACTCACCAGCGCGCAAGAAAGACCTCCACCAGCCGGCCGGTCTGTACCCGTGTCACAGACAGGGCGGCAATCAGGTAATTCGTATTGCGCCATGCTAGCTTATGTGTTGTGTACGTTTTACAGGTGTCGACATTAGACAGGGAAATTTGTATTGATTCCGCGTGTAAGCCGGAGGACTTGCATAGACCCGTCGGTCTGTGGCCCTGCCACCAACAGGGCGGTAATCAGGTATTAATAAGCACGCACGATAACGAGGAGCTGGACTTGACGAGCTCTTCTTTCTCCTTCAGTGGTATCATCTTGGTTGCAGGCGCTGCTTGGAATGCTACCATTAATGATATTTCAGTCAGTAGTCACTAACATCTCAGGTGTTTGAGGTCTCTAATTCGGAATTGACGTTACCTTCAGTCTGGCATCCTACATGAAAAATCTTAATATGGTGAAAGTTGCGTCCCACATATTTTCGCCCCGTTTTGTTTAGTTTCGCCGGTCACGTGTCACATTCACTTCGCGCTGTGTGCCCTCTGTAACTCCTCAACGTGAAGCGGCGTCAGCAGTTCTGGTCCATTCAAAAAGGGAGATTGCACAAAAAACTTTTTCCAAACGAGACCGTGTAAAACGTCCGCAAAACTAAAGGAAAGCGGCACGCACCGGCATCATCTCTGAACGAACTCGAGACGTATTGCCTGGACTCCCATGGGGCGACAAACGATGTTTTATTGCGTGGGGCCTTCTGGTTCTTTCTACTCAAACGCATCGCTGCGTATACAGGAGATTCGCGCAATGAATGAGTTAATCGATCCTGGCTTTCATGCGATGTTGGTTTTATTTTTACGCGTGAATTAGGCATTGTTTCAAGTCTACCGCGTTAATTTTTACGCTTTCGGTGTGTCAGTCGCTTCCGGGATGCGGCGGGCATGTGAAGGAATTTCACTTGCTTGCACACTCGGTGGTGCGAATGTATTGGGAAGGAAAATGCTTGCACCCAATTGAAGTCACGTATTCGCTAAAGTATTAAAAGCGTTCGTGCCCACCGTTGGTATGTATTTTACGCCCGCCACTCTCCCGTGTCTAGTGTAGGAGGTGGTGGCTCGAATGCAATCAATAAAAATCCAACGGCGACCTAAAATTTTTCGCATATTAAAAAGCATTCTTTATGTACCCTCAGCTCTATGCAGTGCTATATTCGGGTAGTTTCTACACGTTCTCAAGTACATTTTAGAATTACCTAACTACCTCTGGTCATCAGCAATAAATTAAAAGCAAGCTTGTTGAACTTTCCCCTTTCTGCCTTTACAAGGTACTCAGGTGCATTGGGCGCGAGAAATTTAACTCTTTCCGCCCACGTTTTCAATGGCATTCACAGTGTGTCTTGACGCCTTTCGATGAAGGAAAGCTATCGGGAGCTATTTGTAGGTTTGGCGGGTACTTAAAGTACCATCTCGCGACCATCCATTCATCATGTTTTTTCAGTTTACACACCGATTTTATGTTTCACGCGGCTGTAGCTCCAACACCATCGATATAGGGATTATAAAGTTTCGCCCTGTTATCGTGAACATCTGCAAAGGTTGGATCGAGGGGTTTTCATTAGAACTTTCAAGCGAATTGTTTAATTATTGACATGTTTTCTTTTAATAAATGAGCAGAGCATATTTCATTCATGTTCGCTTGATTATGCTTTTATTACCATGTGCTGAGAATCAAATACAATCAGCACATTTTCGAGGGTACGATCCTTAGAATAACACGCAGATATCTAATTCTCTAATGGGGACTAATTGACTTCCCATTTCAATTGGATTTTCGACGTAGTGTCCTTCGACTTGTCTTCTTCGACAGTTGGTGATGGGACTTGTGCAAATCATGTATAAACATCTTGTCCTAATAAAATGTTAAGCTGTAGACATGAAGTAGTTAGTACTAATCGACCAAGCGGTGACTTATGGCTGTATGCATGTTTAGTCAATCATAAAAACAAATTCAAATAAAGCTGATATTTCAGTACTGGATGTTCAGCAAGAATGGAGAGATCCGAAGAGATGAATCTTGCCTGGACTACAGCGGTGCGGAAGTTATTCTTTATCCATGCCATGGATCCAAAGGCAATCAGTACTGGGAATACGACGTATCCACGAAACTCCTGCGCCATGGCAGCAGCGGAAAGTGTTTGGCGATCAACGAATCGAAAAATAAACTGCTCATGGAGTCTTGTAACGATGGATTTGCTAGACAGCGCTGGCAGCTCGAAAACTACGATGCCAGCAAACTGGCGTAAACAGCAACCACGTGAACAATATTGTCCACCACGCTCGAAACAAAGTAGGGCGCGATTGTGCGCGAGGACTTGAATTTATCGTCAAGCACAGAGTATCTATCTGTACATAATGATCTTTTACATTTCATATTCTATTTTATAGTGGTGCTTTTAAGTTCTTATTATTACACAATTTATGCTCAACGTATGTCTGTCATTCCGTTTTCATCGATTCTACAAGACTGGTTTCTGTTTTGTTTTTAACGAATTTTGAAATAACTCCGCAACATATCTAACGGAAATATCTTCAGCGCAAACGACGCATATCGTAGTTTTGCTCGGTTTAGTCAATTAGTTACGTAAATCTGTTCCATCTTACATCGTCTTGAACGGAATTCATGCGATGCGCGAACGATTATTCGTAGACGTACTTAATAAGTAAGTTTTAATGTCATTTTGTACTTAAACGTTGAAGAGACTCGATGCTTTGGGTCGACTTGTGATCTAATCTTTGTCAAAACAAAAAAGAAGCGAACGATGCATTCCTATATTAATTGATACACTAGTGGTAAGCGAACTAGAATTTTGAGGAGAACGCAAAATTGGTTATTTGGTTGATGTTGCTCAAGCAGTTAATTCGTTTTATCTTTGTGTAACTCGCGCGGTGTTTGAAAAATCTTGTAAATACTATAAATTGATGACGAATTCGTCTAGAGAATTGTATAGTGATATTTAAGAAATTGTTTTGAGGGATGGTTTTAAGAACGAATGCCATATTATGTATGATTTATGTTACTTGAATGTGAAGACATAAAGTAGTTGATCATAAGTAGTTGCAACGCAGATGCGACATAAATATTCTTACTGTCCTTTGGATGGTCGCGATTGGTTCGTTTTTCGCATCTAAATCCACATCATATCATGTATTGTTAATGATAATGTAAGTGTTTTTTCATGATATGATACGTTGTACACGAGTACGTATTCGATAAATTTATTGAAAGACGCCGCGCTTATTGCGCGTACTGTAGTCACTGTTTAGCATAATAATTAAATATCCTGGTATTGATAAACTTTAATCATTAATAATCTATAGGCCAGTTCGGTAATGTATTTAAAATGTGCCTTAATTTCTTGTAAATACATTCGTTAAAGAAAAATGATGCGTTCTTTTAATACAAACGAATTAAACGACCCTACTTTCATAAAAAATTTACTTAGTAACACAGTCAAGACATTTTTAAATATTTGAAAATAACTTGCTAATCATCATGTCAGTTTTCAACTTATTGATCTTTGAAACAAACTTGCGAGGGAACAAAAGATCCGCTAAAAGGCGATCCTTCGGCATGCCATGCCCTTTCCAATGCAGCTTGCCTATCCATAGGATTACTAGCTGCCGCATCAGCCAGTTTACGACCTTGTTTGTACTTTAACTCTTCAATCTTACTCTGTGCTTCTTCGGATAGTTCATGGATTGGCCGTGAGCAATCCATCTTGGTAAAATCTATTGGTTCATCACCAACGAATAAACGATCCCACCAACGTTCCTGCGTTTTTTCCAAATGTATCTCGAGTTTTCCTGAGCAGACAGACCACACTGAATCAACATGTTTGATTTTGAATGGCAAATCTCCCATTAGAATAACTTCATCAGTCACCATGTTCCTGACTAGTATATCTTGTGCTCCAAACTTCACATTCAGATGTTTAGATAGAACATTTAAAGGCAAGGTAACAGTTACATCAACATCATTGATACTCTGGGTCCACTCATAGTTGTCCTTTGCAGCACCATTGTAACATGTAGCAAGTATTTTAGTGTTTGTTTGATTTGTGACATCAATAGGTTGTGCAATTGCTGCAGGATTTTTCAAGGATCCTGTTGTATCACCACAGCTCTCTATATCAATTGTATTGTCTACTACTAAATCCTCAGAAGGAATTTCATCAGGTTTGTATAAAGTCGCACTACTTTGAAGCCATTTTTTATATGTAGTATGAATCATTATCTCTGCTACATTTGATGGAAGACCTGGAGAATCTGGAGTATCGCCAAGCTCAAAAAAACCAGTTCTAAAAAATAAACCTCAGTATGAAATAGAAATAACTGTGTAATAAGGCAAATACCTTCGTTTTAGGAATCCAAAGATTGTATCCCAAAAATTATGAAGGGTTTTACACTCCATCAGCAATTGATATAAGACTTCATCATGGTCCATGTTATAAACCGTTTTCATAGGTCCTGATGACATGTTAATTACTGAAATCAAATAAATCAAATCGTTTGTTGTGTGCAGGAAATTTCGTGGACTTGTTTTGAATTGAAGGTTATCACTGCTTTGAGCCCGTTGCATCCGGTTGGATCCGCAATCGTTGGTTGTCGTCGATTGTCGTGTGATTGTGGCAGTGGGCACCAACAATTTAATTACTTCAAATTACAAACATATACAGGCCGCAGTTCAGTTCTCAGCTCTAGATGAATCGAATAAGCAACTTAATTCAAAAATGAAATATTAACTCGAAAACGCGAAATTTGAATATTGATTGTATTACCTCCAATCTTAGCCAATTTTAGTGTTTTGCTTCGTCATTGTTTACATTCTACAATATAACGCTAACGCTGTGTTTCAACCCGATTCGCAATTGCTCTTCAGTCGCGCGTCAGCGGACGGTGCTCACGGCTGGATATCATCATCAACTTTGATATAGTGTATTATAAGAATTCCTAGTCAATATAAATAATTAATACCAAATGCCGAGTTCATGTTCAATTCAATGCGAATAGAAAAGGTGCGTCAGATCATGTGCTACTGCAACTAACATTTTATAGTGTTCTGTGAGATTTTAACCAGAACTAATATTGTTTCAGATATCCAGCTGATCTGAATTTATTTTATGGTTACCTTTATGCGATGAGATAATCAAAGGGCAACTTCTTATGGAAATCTATGTAACAAGTCCCTTTTTATGCATAAAGAGTTGTTTATGACTTTATTAAGGAGAAAATCGCCCTTTGGGTACTTTCACATTGTTGCAATGATCAATTATTTAATGCCAAACGATGCTGGAAGAGTAACCCTTTCATTTGGGTGAAAATCAGTTTCGCAGTTTATCAAATTTTGTAATTTACTTATTTGAACTAGTCAGCTTCTAAATATGCTAAGTTTTGTACTTTTTTGAAAACTCTATAGAAAATTATAGTTTGCAGGTATACTAATTATGCTAATTGTAATTGCTTCACTGTAGCAAATAGTAGGAGTTATTGGGAGGTAAGGATAGAACATCCTTCATAGTATCCTATTGGTGTGTTTTTGAATATAGGTATAAAGTTAATATTTGTAACAATAATAACACGGGAGATGTACAAGAGTGACTGCAACGTATACATTACTGATGACCATGTTTTTCAAATACTGTGCAATGGAATGAACGCCGAAGAAAATAAAACAGTTCTTTTTAGAAGTATAATATTGCTTGAATACGAAATGATTTTCTTTTTAGTATTATTTTAATTATATTATTATTATATAATATTATATTATTAGTTTATATTGTTTTGCCGGCGATGTCGCATTGAGATCGCGCGTTGCGGACTGTCTTACGTTGCCGGACTGTCTTACAAAAATCAAAACTCCGGCCTCCCTCAGGGAGGCTCTTGTTTCCCCTATCTTCTAAGCTTTTCGAATTTTTTTAAGTAGCAGGTATCGTATGCGTAACCGTAGTATATTTATTAACTCGAGAATTTTTCTAAGTCTCTTTTAACCGTAGGCAACCCATATTATTTATTTGAATTCTATTGCAGCGACGAATTTACAATAGATTCAATGTAATTTAGAACTAATCGAAATTTTTGTAAAACCCTCATACACGCGGGGAATCGAACACCAGACCTCATGACTGACTACCAGCCGTGAAACATATGATATATTTATTGTTATAAAATTAAAGTTAGGTAAACAAGCAAACAATTGTTTTATGCCATGATGAAAAATAAATCTACATATGATAAATGCAAGATTATTTCTTACTCAAATAACATTGTAGTTCTGAAAAGAACTGTTAGGTTGTGCTCGGTGCCCTGTATTGTTGAAGAAGGCACTGGGTTTGAACACAGAATTAAACTTCTTGTGTCCCATTGATTTTGGCGATGACTGAAAACAACTTACGCACCAATTAAGCATATTTCTTTCTCCCAGTGCATCACAAATCATGTAAACGTAACTCTACTTATTTGGCAATAAAAATGCTAAACAGTCAGAAAGCAATACACCAACGAAACGCCGGTAAATAGTGCGTTTGTTCGCGGTGGCTTTAAAATTAACAAAAGTATAGGAAATAATCATCGCTGACCTTAATAATTCCTCGCTGGTTGATTACTTATTGCAGCCAATGTTGAATAACTCTTTATACGTGACTGATCATTGAAAACCTACAACATACATTGAAATAAACTATAATTTAATAGGCGCAAAAAAAGAACAGTTAGAAGAAAAAGGATTTGCTTGAATAGCGTTGTTTAAACACCACAAAATAATTTAAATGCTAGAATATAGTGAGAGAAATAATTCCGCACTCTCTGATGTGCCACACTACAAGGTGCTTGCATTATACCATGAGACAGGTTACACGTTATTTATTAATTTCTAGGCCTGGTTAAATAGTAATTTCTTCGTTTGCTGTCAATACGGGAGAAATGTATTGCGTTAAGCAATACTCCCTAACGTAATTTATTTGTGCTGAATAACTTCTAGCACCATTGGGTGGCGGAGCACAGAATAAATGCTAAGTAAAACAAGAAGTCTGCGATTCGTAGCTGCGTCACTACTTGCATACCTCTTTCTCAACACTAGATGGCGTATTGTGTATTGCTTCAAATACACTACGCAGTCTAATCTTTCAGTATAGGAATAAACTTCAACTTGGAGTAATTTTAAAGCAATTTTCATGGATTGTTTAAATAATCGTGAATAATATAAAACAACGTTATGAAATTATAGCTAGCACAATATATGTGCCCGCAAAGCATAATTTTCTGAAGCGTGTTTTCAAAGATGTAGAAAAATTAGTAACCTTTCGAAGCTCAAGCACTTCCGAATTGTTCAAACAATCAAGGACAATGCAGTCCGATGACAAAAGCGGTCGCACCTATTATTGCGGCCACAGCCAAAAGAGTCCGACAACTGCTGCCCAACAAGTTAGCGTTGCATTAATCTCTTGGGTTCACTGGAAATGTCTCTGACGTGCGGTAAGTCTCGCATCTGAGTGATATTGGCGCTTTTTTGTTTGATTCTATAATTGGTACTACCTAAAACATTACAAAAATAAAGTATTAGAGAAGTGAGCAGTAAATAGAAGAAAGAAACTGAAATTCAAATAAAATTAACACCAGGCATGATAAGCAATAATTGTTATTTCCTTCAGCGGCTTGGAATTCTTGATGCCCAGGACCTCTTGTTGAAGCCCACAAATCATTGCAAGATATGTTAACACTGGTGAGACGAAAAGATCCACGGCATGCTAATTCTGGAGGCGTTCTTCTATGCAAAGAATAAGAACAATTTGGGTTAAAAATTTACCAAACATTGCAGAATCTCAAATCTTATAGCACATTATTAATTAAGAAATATGTGTGAAGTGTGAGGATGATGTACGCGACTGAAGAGCAAGCAAGTGCAAAACGGATTGGAACATTATCCTTGCACAGCCTGCATTGAATGTAAAGAATAACGAACGAAGAGCCGAAAAATGGGCAAGTATTGTAGTTGACTTCCAAACGTTACCCAATTATTTAAATAAATCATACCAAATACTTCTCACTATATAGGAATTATCCCTGACACAATTAGAATAAATAAAAAGAATTGCTTTAAAAGTGAGAAATTAGAAAAATATGATTAGGTTTAAGTTTGATTTGTAGCGCTTCCACTTAACACTCCCTGCTCAATTAATTAAGTTTATTATTAGAAATTGAAGAAAGGGACTTAAAAATCAATTAATTTTTGAGATACTTAGAAAAGTTATGAATGCCTCAAAGACATGTTTATAATTTTTAATTGAATTTTACTAGGTCTATGTTGGAAAATAAAAAACAGTAGTATGTATACATATTATTGTGGATTTATAATTATTTTATAGTTTTTAATGAGATACACATACACACAATATATAATGAAAACATTGATCAACTAAAAACAAAATGTAATTTTAGGTGCTTTGATACTGACCAACCGAAACTAATAAAATGTAAAACATCAATGGTTAGCTTGTGATTACACTCGATATGATGTATGAAGTTTTTCTGATTCCTTGATTATATTGCTATCAACTTTGTAACATGTCACTATAATTTAGAGTTACTTTTATGTGGAAACATAAAAAGTATTTATTACACCTCAAAGAGTGTAAAATATCCACGATTAAAGTTATAACGTATCTTTATTACCCTTCATGTTTATTAATATCATGATCAATTTATAAAATTTATGTTCATCCATGCGACAGCGTTTTTCCGAGGTGTGAGCCGCATTGATCTGCAACAGAAAACGATGAAATCACATCAATCTCAAGCCGCGAAACAATAAACATATCACGCGACGGCAGGAGATAAATAAATTCAAGCATAATAGACAAATTGCCGACCGGAAAATTGCTGCGATTGCCGCCTGCGATAATGATGCACTCGCCGCGCGTACATTTGGGATTTCCAAGGGCATTGCTGTCTGGAAACTGGGGCAAATGCCGCTGAGAAACCCCAGAAGTGCGCGGGCAAGTCGTAATCGCCAGCCAACGCGGGCAATTACCCGTAATAGGAAAATTGCGACGCTTACATGTGTTTACTCAACTCCTCTTGGCATCAGCACAGCGCACGCGAAAAATGCCCAGTGCCCTGCAGGATCGCGCACCACGAGACGGCCACGACGCACGAAGAGGATGAGGAAGAACAATGCGTGTACCAGCCATACGTGGTTTGATTAAGAAGCGCGTTTATTGCGCTACTCTCCGATTTGATTGGTTCCATTCCAGTGTTTGTTTAGTGCGTGATGTTGGTCGGAAACAGTTTCGCCCTGGGTGCAGCAGGCGAACCGTTGGACCTGATTGGGCCACAGCATGGAATGCACAGCGGATTGTTATGCGTGTTCAGTTTAAAAAGCATTAAGCACCCGGAATAATCTCACCAGCCGATCATTAAAAACAATTTCTCAATACGATGTTCGTGCGCGGCTTCCAAGCGGCCGCGCTGCCCCGCATCGTACAAAAATCCGCTCGGATCTAAGCTGCTGAAGGCAACGCGCATTGTGGCTCTGAATAATCGATATAAATCAATATTATATTTATGCGCTCCGAGACATACGCGTACGTCATGCGCGAGCGGGAGTGCGAGGAGGCAGAAAGGAACGCGAGAGCCGCGACTCGAAGATTTGCGGCCGGCGATTACGCCGTCCCTCCGCGTCCTGCAATATAAATTACAATTTTCTCGATTAAAATTATCGCGTTTTTATAATAAAACGGATTATTTATATGCGCATGTTGGCGGCTGGTTGCGGCTGGCTGCGGCCTGCTGGAGTTTTCTGTTCTCGTGCGGCGTGCGCGCCTGTTGTTGCTGTGCCTCGATCATGTATTGAGAGCTCGCTACAGTTAAAGTGCATCCAATTAATAATAAATTATAGTTAGGTAGTGCTCGTAAAGTAATAAGCACGGAGAATTTTAACGCCCAAAGTGTGTACCACGAAGTTGTTATAAATACAAGCGCGCCTGCCGATGGATTGGATGCGCGCGGAGAAAACAGCGCGTCGGCGAAAAAAGCGAACGAAATGCTATGAATTACGTCGCTTCGGATTTACGTGCGCACCACGACTTGGGACTTAACAGGCCAGTAGACCGGATTCTAATAATGCCCACTGTACCGATAAGGCCCAGGACGTAACGCGCTCAAATTATCCGAAAAAAAGTGCGAAAATTGTGTGCGCGTATGTGCTTTGCGCTCGGCGCAACGCAAAGAAAGTGTACGTTGATTTAGGATAGAGCACGTAGTGAAATGGCCGTTGCACAGTAGAGGAAATTAATTGCACGCACAACAAACGCGATTGTTAATTATTTTCGCGAGCGGCGCGCAATAATGGCACGAACAACGCCTTGCGCTCGTAAATAATACGGCGGCGTTTTTGTTTTCTCCTGCGGTGCGCGCAGATGTGATCTGTGATCCTGAGGCACGTACAACCTACAGTGTCGAACACGCGCGCCTTTTTCCGATCAAGTCAAAAGGGCACAGCGATGAATTGTCTTACTTTCGCAAAGAGATTTGATCATGACAAAAACAGTTAGTTGCCTTCATTACTCTAATTTCCTCAAGTTGGAGTTACGTTCGTTTCTCTTCGATCCTTGGGCGCATATGAGGTAAAATTGCACCAGATTGATGTATTGAATACCCACCCTAACCTTCGCAGGTGAAGAGAAACGACACCTTTAATAAATCCGTGTTCCGCTTGATGAGAAATCCAGTTTCGCGATTTGATCAAGATGAAAAGAGCGCCCAAGTTGCAACTTTTAACGCCTCCAGTAAATGCGTATTAACCCGCGGCTTAATAAGTCAGCGCGTCGCAAAGCAAGATTTTAATTACGAGATAAACCAGCGCAATCCGTTTTGATTTATTCGAGCAATTCGAAAACGATGCAGCAGCAAAAAGAGGTAGCATTTTACATGCACATAATACCTGTGTCGACGCAGCGGGGCGATTTTAATTGCACCTAATGCCATTAATATTCCCGCGGAGTGTCGCCGCGTCGCGAAGTGCATTCGCACAAAAACCGCCGACGTGCCGTGGATGTCGCGCGGCAGTCATTAATAAATGATCGAAATCTATGATTTGTTACGTACGAGAATTAAAATAAATTAATTCGTCCCGCAACGCTGACTCGGCCGGGGCGCGGGTCGCCCCACTTGATTAATTTACAACAACGCGCGCGCTTATCTTTCGCCATGTATCTACTATATCTCTTCAACTTCCAGTTTCCTTCGTGCAGCCGTTCCTCGATTCGGCGTACAGCCCGTTATGAACGCAAGGACAAAAGGCTACCTATTATGACCGTGGCGTGCCGCGTCCAGCGAGAATCATAAATAAGATGCGTGTTTGTTTATGTTTTATAATAAATTATCGTTCAGCTCGCTGGCCCTGCCCGACCGCACTAATGATAAGCGAAGAATGCCGCTCGGTGGTCGCGGCCGGAGATCTCGATCGAATTCCACTGGGTTTTAATTTAATTGTGCGCGCGTTGCCTTTCTGCAACCACCCACAACAACAGCGCATCGAACTCTGCCTGGATACTTGCTCA